>VMDO01010935.1:27961-69345 GCA_007922755.1 Pedetes capensis
CCCCCCCCCCCCCCCCCCCCCCCCCCCCCCCCCCGTCTCTGACTCTAGACAACCACACAATCCATTCTACAGCCTTGTTGTTTTCTTTTCCTGAGTGTCATAAGAGTAGAATCATAGACTTCTTAGCCTTTTGAGTCAGGCTTCTTTCAGTTGTCCTAAAGCATTTGAGATTCATCTGTATTGTTATGTGTATCCATAGTTTATTGCTGAGAAGTTGTTGATTATATGGATCTCACTACAATTTGTCCTTCATTTGAGGGACATTCGGTTTGTTTCTAGCTTTTATCTGTTAGAGATAAAACTGTTGTAAACATTTATGCATAAGTTTTTGTGTTAAGTACAAGTTTCCATTTCACATAAAGTATGGAACTACTGAGTAATATTTGGTGAGTATATGTTTTATTTCATAAGAAACTACTAGGCTTTTCTTGAGTGGTTTACCATTTTGCATTCCTATCACTGTCCTAGTTGCTTTGCGTCCTCATCATTTGATTTGGTCAGTTTCAAAATTTTTAGTCATTCTTTAAAATAAGAGTGTAGTAGTATTTCAATGTATTTTTATTTGCATTTTCTAACTACTGTTAGTGATCTTGAATATCTTTTCATGTGCTTATTTGCTATCCATGTATTTTTGGTACCTGTTCAAGTCTTTTCTCCATATTTTTGTATTTCCTATTGTTGAGTTTTGAGTTTTTGTATATTCCAGATTTTTATTAATAATGACTTTCACAGAGCAAAAAATGTTAATATTGATGACCTCTGATTTTTTTTTCTTCAGATTATACTTTTGGTATTCCAAGAATTCTTTTACTAACCAAAGGTTGTGAAGTTGTTTATTTTCCACAAAAAGTTTTATCTTGCATGTTTAAGTCTGACCAATTTGGGTCTAATGTTTGTATAGAGTGTGAATTATGGTTGAAGTTTGGTTCCTTTTTGTATGTGGGTCCAGTTATCTCAGCACTGTTTGCTTACAGTACTGTCCATTCACCTTTGAGTTGACTGCACATATATCCAAAACCAGTTCTCATTTCTGTATGGATTTAATTCTGGAGTTTTTTCTTTTATTGATCTCTGTTTATCTTTTTGGCAGTACGATATTCTCTTGATTACTGTAGCTTTTATTGAATTTTAAACCATGCAGCATGAGTCATCTAATTTTTTTTTTGTTTTTGAAATTGTTTTGCCTATTCTACTTCCTTTTATCTTCCCATATACATATGAGAATGTATAAGAAAATCCTCCTGGGATCTTGATTGGAATTGGCACTGAATCTATAAATCAGTTTGGGGACAATTGATTTCATTACAACATTGGATATTTAAATTCATGATTATAGTGTTTTTGTCCATTTGTTTAGGTCTTCAGTTTCTTTCATTACTGTTTTGTAGTTTTCATTGTAGATGTTCTAAACATATTTTGTTAGATTACTCTTTTATGTTTTCTACTTATCTTAAAAATACTGCTTAGTGTTCGAAAGAAGATGTGGAACACAGAGCTATATATGGTCTCCAACCCAAGACTTCAGAAATTGATGTCCTTTTCTCATTTGTAGGCTCTGGTGTTTAGTATCAGCTTCAGTCAAAGATTAGTTTTTGTCAGACCAGATCACTGGCTCACCCTAGTGGAAAGAGTTCTTTATATATATTTATGGTTAACTTCTGTTAGGGAATATATATATGTCAACTCAGAATGCAGGTACAGACTGAATGATTTTTGAGATGAGGGCTGTTTCACATGTATTTTTTTCTCATAATTTAAAATTCATACTTTTCTCTTGTAAGAACTCCCTTTGTCATTGATATATAGTGTTGTAACCACACACTTTCAGACATGACTCAGAAGTTATACTATTGAATCCATTTCCCCACTGTCTGAGACCAACCCAATTCTGTTCTTCCTTTCTTATATTCTAAACTGGGTTAGGACCATTAACTAACATACTGTAGGTGAGGACACATAAATAATTTCAGTGTGTTTTCATTAAGTGTATTGGTAGAGGCTTACAAAAAAGTGTAAGAAAGACTTTTTAGTTTAGTTCAAGTGATGGAAGATATTTTGGAGAAGCAGTCTTCTGGACTGTATTTAGAAGCCAGGAAATTTAGAAACTTGGAGAACTATATGTGGTTCAGGTTGAGTTGGAAAAGAAGTTTGTCTCCAGTTACAGAGCAGTGTCCTCAGTCAGTATTAATGAATGGTTGATAGACATTGGAAATGGAGTGCTTATTATAAATCAAAAGGCAGGGATGTAATTAGATTACTTATATATTATTATTAAAGTGCATAATTATATTAGAGTTTGTTTTGTGTAATTTGGGTCTTGATAAATTCATACTCTGATGTATCTTTCATTATAATATCATACAGAATAGTTATACTGTCAAAAATATCCCCATTCACCAAAAGTTCACTCTTTTCTCACCCGAAACCACCAACCACTGTTGATATTCTTACTATCTGTATAGTTTTGCCTATAATTGGAATCATACATACTTCTCAGTTATTTTCATCTGTTTCTTTTCCTTTGGTATGCCCATAATTTATTCTTTTTTCTTTCTCTTTTTGTTTATTTTTTGGGAACAGGATTTTTGCTATGTAGCCCAGGCTGACCCCAAATTCATAATCTTCCTTTCTCCCTCCCTTTTTCAAGTGCTGGGATTACAGGTGTGCCCTACTGATTATGGCAGAAAGGGTCAAGGATGGTTTGGCAATTAGATGATTGAAAATAGTAGTATAAATTTTCAAACTTGTAGAGCTGTAGGACTACATTTAAGAGGCTGTTAATCACACCTGCTAGAGTAAAAAAAAAATCTAAGAGTACTTGGAAGGTGAAGCATATTCATGTTTTCCTGTAAGATGTTCAACTTACTTAAAGAATTTTTTTATTCAAATAAGTTAATGTGTTTTTACCACATACATGAAAATAAATGTCTTCCAGTTGATAAATAATGTGTGCTTGCGTGTGTAATTAAAATTCTAAAGACCAAGAAACACCTCCCATATAAGAATTTAAATGTCTTCTCAAGTATTGCTGTTTGGTAGAACAGGGAAGAGAATTTATGAATTTGGATTATTTCTTGATTCTTTGTTAAGAATGTTTGCTTTCGGGCTAGGAATATAGGTCAGTGGTAGAATGCTTGCCTAGCACATGTGAAGTCCTGCATTCGATCTGCAGCACTGTAAAAGGGGGGGAAGAAAGAATATTTGCTATAGAGAAGCTATTTAAAATCTCAAGCAATCTTTCTGCCTCAGCCTCCTGAGTGCCTGGGACTATAGGTACATGCCACTGTGTTTAGCTGAACACTCAAATTTTAACTGTTGCTGTCATTATCATTATTACACACTCTTTATGTCTCCACCAAAATTTGTATGTTGAAGACCTAACCTCTGATACAGAAAGTAAACTTGATCTCTTTTATTTTCCTACTTATAATCTTTATTTGACTCTTTCTTATTTTGAAGCTATTCTTGCAGTCACAGTATGGAAAATACCAACTCTGTTTTGAGAGTGTGGTCTTCTACCTTTAAGCCACAAAGGAGTGCTATCCAAACACATTTGCAATCAGTCTGTTCAGTCACTCATCACATGGTTTGTGTAACGTCTTTTTAAGTCCTATATGCTGTTATGGCTTTTAGGCCTTTTATGGGCCGTTGTAATGTTTTCATTTACTGCTTCATTTACTAGCTGCTTAATTTTAGCCAAGCAATTTCTCTGAACTTCAGTGTCCACATTTGAAACACTTTACGATAATAGTACCTACCTTTCATGGTGGAGGTATTGACCTACATGTGCCTAGCATAAAGTATATAATTTTGAAGTGTTAGCTGTGTTTGTTATTTTTTTGTTATTGTGCTTATTACCATTATCAGCAACACTAGTATTCCCTGACATACCTCTTGGGAGAAGAAAGATTATCCCTGATTTATAGTAAGATCTTACTTACAGTACAGATCTATACTTACAGTGTTAGCTCTGTACTTGTTTAGATTGCATATTCTAATTAATGGCAGATTCAACTATATAAAAATTAAATTTATTTAGAAAATGAACTTTACATAGTTACTAAGACAGCTATGATAATAGCAAAAAAAAAAAAAAAAAAAAAAAAAAAAAAAAAAAAAAAAAAAAAAAAAAAAAAAAAAAAAAAAAAAAAAAAAAAAAAAAAAAAAAAAACCACTAATGTTGGCAAAGATGTGGAGAAATTGGAACCTCAATACCTTGTTGTGGGACTGTAAAATGGTGGAGCCACTATGTAAAACAGTTTGTTCTTCATAAAGTTAAACACAGAATTACCATGTAATCCAGCAGTTCCACACCTAGCTATGTACCTAAAGATTTGAAAACAGCGAATCATTTGTGTGCTATTGTTCATTTTTACATTATTTACACTAGCGAAAGATGAAACCAACTCCCAGTTTCTACAGCAGATGAGTAGGTAAATATTACTTATACATACAATAAACTACTAATCAGCCATGAAAACATGGATGAACCAGACACAAAGGAACAAATCCTGTATGTTTCCACTTATGTAAAATATCTAGAATAGGCAAATGTATACAGACAGAAAGTAGAGAGTACCAAGGAAAGGGGAAGGGGAAGTGGTAGGAGTTATTGCTTAACTGATAAAGAGTTTCCATTTGGGATGCTGAGAAAGTTTTGGTAATCGTGGTAGTGGTTGTATAACATTGTGAATGTAATTAATGCCACTGAATTTTACTCTTAAAATGGATAAAGGCAAATTCTATGTTGTATATTTTACCATGAAAAAATATTTTTGCAAGTTGAATTTTAATTGTAATTTCGATTGCATAGTCTGATGATGTGAGTGGCAAATAAATTTCCTTGTTAACTTCAGAGCTTTCTTCCTCCTGTCACTAACTATACTTGAGAGACAGAAAAATGAGTTCTGGCTTCCTATTTAAACATACATAATTTTTGTTCTGATCTCCAGAGAAAGTGCCTTCCTTATATTTAATGATAAAGGTTAAGGGAAAGAGAGAGGAAAAATCCACCTTTTACGTCTAGTCATGTACCTCCTTCCCTTGCCCCATATAAATTAGAGAGAAGGGTCAAAATGTATGTTCCTTATGTTCCAGAGGTATACATCCTTCATTAACCAGTTCTTTATCTGGTGCTTTTTTTTCCCTCTCTCCTCCCCATTTGAATCATTGGAGTTTGCAGCCTGGTATCAAAGACTTTCCTACTCACAGATTTTGTTGGGATGAGGGTCTTCCATCTTAGTGTTTGCATCTGTGACAATTATTATTTAGAGATATTCAAAGGCTTGTGCTTGATTTTGAAGTCTTGGCTATGCAAGTGACAGTTAAGAATTTTAAGTAAGTGACTTTTGAATAAATGAAGGTAATATTGTATGTGAATCCCTAAAATCAGATTGCTGTGGAATATATGTCAATTAGTAATAGTTGCACTGTAAAGATGTGTCATTTGTCTTTGTACTCCCCAGGTACTTGTGAAGATTGGTGTCATTTAGAAGATACTGTTTTTTATAACTAAAGGCTCAGTCAGCTTGCAAAATGTTCAAAATAAATTAATGGTATTTTAAATTATTATTTTGCCTGGCAATTTTCTTGAATTATCTTCAACCTTATGATGATTACATTAATTCTCATGGTTGTTAACTTTATGTACAGTCATCTTTTTTCTGAATTTTCTGTCCTTAAAATTGTTTCTGATATACAGTTAGAATTGTTTATTCTGAATGTTGTTGTTTTCTAATTTGGAGCATAATGATTAGTCATTAAAAAAGCAACTCTATTCAGGTCCCCCCTCCCATTTTCTTGTAAGTTAGTTGGTTATACTTGTGATGTGTTTTGTATAGTGCTGGATATTCAGAAACTTAACTGAGTGCTCTAGTTTGTTAGGCACCTGCCAGGCATTAGAAATGTAAAAAAGAAAACAAAAATGAAATTTTGTAGTCTAGTTAGTAAGACAGAAAACTAAGCAAATAGAAGGACCCAATGCAGGTGAATAAAGTGGAATTTAATAGAAGGAAGTATACAGTATAATGAAATAATTAAGTACATTCTGTCAGTCTTTTACATATATTTGCAGATTGGCGGAAAGAAAACTACATCCCTCCTAGCACCCTTACTCATTCAGTTAGGCCAAATACAGAACTTATCTGTGTTGATAAAAGCAGTCTACTTTGAGAACTGAGAATCCCTGGGAATGCAAGACAGTAACTACTTTTTACCTAGGTCATCTTGCAGAGTTTTATATGCAGTGAACAGCTAGTTGTGAGATATGAAGTAATTACCTTTCCCACACAAAGAGCAGGCTTTATTTTACTTATTTTCTAAGTGGTGAATATCACCCTGCCCCCTATGCTTGTTATGTAACACAATTCATTATGTGTTTAAGTACCTGTCCTGGGCCCTTTGCATCTTTCCTGTGGTACTTGAAAGTCAAGAGGAGCCAGCACAAGCATCCTGACAATATACTCTGCTGCTTTTGCTCTAAGTAATAAAACTCCAGGAGTCTTCACATCTTCTACTGGAATCCATGAAAGAGTAACAGGCTAGCTAGTATATTTGTGTCTCTGTGTATATTTCTGTATACTTTAATTCCAGATCCTTCACTGTTCTTCATAATGTGAAATTTAATGATAAGTTGGCTACACAGCAAAGAAGAAATAGATATTTGTTTCTTTTTGTCTCCAAGGTCCATAGCAGTTTCTTAAAACTACCACTAACACTATCCATACAGTATAAGCTGTGGGTTTGGAAAGCTCACTTATAATTTTATATGTAGGACTTTGGAAGAATTTACATTGATGTATCTTTCAGGTTTGTTGTTAGGTGCCATCAAGTGAGGTCTGACATAGCAGCCCTCATAGGGTTTTCAGTGGCTTGATTGTTTTGGGATTGCTTCAGAATTGGATTGCCAGGTCTTCCTGCTTTTGTGGTTTTGGGGATCCATTTCGAGTCCTCAGAGAGAGTGGAGCAGTGCTCTACCAACTGAGCTAATCCCCAGCCCCATCTTTCAGGGTAGAGAAGTGTTAACAAATCTTGGCTCTTTAGGTTTCTTGATTGAAATTTTTTTCAACAATTCCATGTCATTGTTCATGAGGGGAGAGCAAAGTTAGTGCTACAATTTTTCCTAAGAGTTGTCTCTGCTCTAGTTTTCTAGAACTCTTATGCCACAATTCAGTAATAAAATATAAGAATCTTTTTTTTGTTGTTAGGTCCCGTGGAGTCGGGGTTTGACTTATAGTGACGTGATGTACAACACAAAGAAACACTTCCCGACACTGTGCCATGCCTGGCACTATTTGTCAGTCCTTTTGTGCTATTCATGGGTTTTTCAATGGCCGATTGTTTTAGGAGTGGATTGCCAGGTCCTTTTCCCTAGCCTGTAGTACCTTGTTATCCCAGGTGGTCTCCCATCCAAGGACTAATGGAGGTGGACCCTGCGATTGGATGCCTGGGTAATATGGTTGCAGATTCATAAGAATTTTGTTGTTGTTAGGTGCCGTCGAGTTGGTATCCAATTCGTAGTGACCCTGTGTACAGCAGGCAAAACACTATTGTCAGTGCTTCTCTACTATTCCTAGGGTTTTCAATGGCAGATTGATTTTTGGGAGTGGGTTGCCGGTCTTTCTCCCAAGCCTACAGTATCTGGTGTTCCCAGGCGGTCTCCCATCCAAGTACTAACCAGGCCCAACCCTGCTTGGCTTCCAAGAGCTGATGTATCGGATGCTACGGCTACAGGCTATAAGAATTTTAGAAGACTTCAGATAGTGGAGAAATTGTTATGGAGTTCAGCTCAATCCCTAAGGATGGCTACTATTAGAAGAAGCCAACTATTCTTTTGGCTTCTTCCTTGATTTGGGTTCCTTCCCTTACTGGAACAGATAAAAAGGAACAAATGTTAACTCCTTGACCAGTATGTTCATCTCTCTTTCCTATTCTGACAGATCAGCACATATAACTAGCTTCCTAATGGCTAGTTGTACAGAACAGTAGGGTGTGTGTGTGTGTGTGTGTGTGTGTGTATTTTGTGGTACTAAGGAAGGAATCTAGGGCTTCACACATGCTTAGAATAAGCACTGTATCATTGAGCTGCTTCCCCAGCCCTGAAATATGTCTTTGATCAGCTTTCTTCCAAATATTAAAGTCTGTGATTGCAAGAGTGAGGGATATTTAGTACTTGTATGAAACACTTTTTTGCAGCATGGTACTAGTCACTACAAACGTATGAAAGAACACTTGTAACCTTTCAGTGACTTTGTATGCATAATTTAAAGGTATTATCATTATGCAGTTATTCATTGCTTAGTAACAGGGATACAGTACACTGTTAGGTGATTTCATTGTTGTGTGAACATCACAGAGTGTACTGACACAAATCTAGATGGCATAAGTCAGTCACTAGATGTAGTCTCTTAATGCTGTCGAGATGCAGAAAACCTGATGCATAAGGCAGCTGCTGGAGTAACATGACATTCTGTTTTACAGTAAACATTTTTTCATGTGTAAGAAGGAATACACTAAAATAACAAAAATTGAGTAATATAAATCAGTGATGAAGTCAGTGGTTCTCCTTATCAAGTATTATGTAATGCATATAATTGTGTGTAGTATACTCTTATGTGACCAACAGCACAGTGAATTTGTTTACAATAGCATAACAACAGGTGTTAGTAATGCATTGTGCTGTGACTTTATGAAGGCTGCATAGGTGATAGGAATTTTTCAGTTCCATTATAATCTTACAGGACCAAACAACCATTGTATATGCAGTTTGTTGTTGACTAAAATGTCATTATGTGGGACATGGTTGTATTTGAAGATATTGAGCAGTATTTGATTAAATAAAAATGTATGAAAAATACCTTCTATAGGAGTTCCAAGATATGTTCAAGTTGAAGTGGGTACTATAAACATCATAGAAAGTATTGAGCTGGACCAGAAGAATGAGCAGAATTTAAGTAAATGGAAACACAAACATGCTTGAACTGTAAAGAAGCAGAAGATGTTGTTGTTGTTGTTAGGCAGAAGATAGGTGAACTGTATTAGGATTAAAAAAAAAAAAAGTAAGAACAAGACTGACTTCATAACTCAGTCAAACATGAAAGACAGCTCTGTGAAGAAATAATTTTAGGGAATGATTGAAAAGGCATGAAAGTGGAAGGTGGGGTGAAATGATTGAATGATAATTTACATAAGAGTATAAAAAAGCCAAAATGTAACATTCTTGACTTTTTGGTCTTAGAGCAACATTGAGTATGGCATTTGCTGTTAAGTTTTCCATATGTGACTTTTTATTTTTTATTTTTTTTTTAATTGAGATAGTTGCCTTTTATAGTTGGGAGGACATGTATTTTTGCTGTTTTTTCTTTTTCTGGCAAAGGTTTGTTGTGTAGCTCAGGGTGCTATGGAACTTGCTGTGTAACCCAGGCTGGCCTTGAACTCATGATCCTCCTGTAATAGCATTTTGAGTGCTAGTATTACAGATTTACACCCCCATGCCCAGCTCTCTTAAATGTGTTTATCATGAAAATGTTGAAGTTTTTATCATTAAAGATAATTTTTCTTTACTTTGATAATGTACTTTATTATATAGGTTGATTTTCATATGTTGAACCATTTTTTATACTACCAGTTGCCTTTTTCCAGTACTAGGGTGCTGAATCTAGGGCCTTGCACGTACTTTGCAAACACTCTACCTCTGAGTTGCACTCTAAGCCCCCTGCCCTTTTATTTTAAAATTTTTTATCTTGAGACAGGGTCTTACAAAGTTACACAGGCTGTCTCTGGCCTCGAATTTGCAATTCTCTTTCATCTACCTCCCAAATTGCTGGGATTACAGGCATTTGCCACCATGCCTGGCTAAACTGCCTTTTGTAAGTGATACTTTGTTGGAACAAAGCCAAGTTCAGTTTATGTGTTGTTTGTGGCTGCATTAGCACTTGAAAGACAGAAATAGACAAGACAAAGACCATAGGATTGCAAAGCCTGAAATGTTTAGTATTTACTCTCTTTTCCTTTTTTCATTTTAGTGCTAGGGGTTGAACCCCAGAGCCTTATGCATGCTAAGCACAGATGCTACCACTGAGCTATATCCCTGATCCCTGCTGTTTACTTTTGAAAACATTTCCCTAGCTAGAACCATTAATATAGATATCATTCTTTAGTGTGTAGTTAGGAGATATAGACCAATCTATGCTGATCAGCACTCTGTAAATTGCTTTTCTTAATAAAGTGTTTTATGCTTTATCTCCTTGTAATAGAAATAAGTAGAGATAATTAGTTAATTTTAAGAGAAATGTTGATTTCAGTAATACATTTCTTAATTTTTTTCTAATTCAGCTTCATGGATTATATTTTGAAATATCAGTGGTAAGTATTGCTTATGGAATTTTATGTTGTTGTTTTTTTCTTCTTGTAGGTGTATGTGGAATTTGATGGTCTTAAATGGGATAAACGAGAGTGGGTTAAAGTTTATGAAGATTTTTCATCTTTCTTGGTGGAATACCACTTAATTTGGGCCAAAAGGAATGACCCTAGCCAGACTCAGGGATCAAAGAGCAAACAGATTCAGTGGCCTGCACTGGTAAGATCTATTTATATTTATTATATGCTTTAAAAAGGATAAGACTTGGATATAAGTTTAGATTTATCTAGATGGTTATAGATTATTATTCCTGAAGTCTCTCTGCAGTATCGGACAGAAATTTTAAAACACTGTGGGTTTCTTTAAAGAGCTTTGTGTGTCTTTTGGTTAGTAGAGTTCTTTCAGCACAGTTAATCCACAAATAGTTTATTCTGTCAAATTAGGTGGAAACAGAAATTGGGTTAAGGGCTGCTGTGTCAGCTTTTTTGTATGCAATGTTGATCAACTTTGCTGAATGAGATTTTGTAAGTGGAAGATGAATACTTTTTCTAAAACCTTCAGTAATGTACTTTCTCTTGGTTTGTTAATTAATGAAGCATTGGAGGTGATAGATGTTAAATGTTTACTTATGTTCAGGTAATAGGTAAAATTACTTCATATCAGGAAATGGTCTTGTGAAAATATAGTAGATTTTAAGGAATTCCTCAATAATTTGAAGAGTTTTATAAAAAGAAACATACTACACATGACTATTAGATTTTATTAAGTAAAGAGCCACAATTTTTTTAACCCTTTTTATTGGTTTTCTGGCAAAATGCCAAGCAGGTAATGACTACTCTGCAGTTACTTCTTTAATGAAATAATTTTATTAATATGAAAGATATATTTTAAAAGCCATTAAAATATTATTTCAAGTCTTTGGTATAACTAATACATCAGGTATTTCAAATTTTTTAAAATAGAATTTCCTTAAAAGGATAGTTTCTACTAGCTAATAATTACATATAAATTTTTAATTATAACTAGTTAACACTAATGCTTTTCTGCATACAGAACAAAAGTATATGTACTTTTTTGATCTTTTAAAAAAGTCTGAAGAGATATGTGATTTTAAAAAATAAAAACTGGCTACTTAGTATTTGTATCAATATAATATATAACAGTGGGTCTTATAAAAAGATATGCTTCCACAATATGAAATAGGTTTTTCAGTAATTGAGAAACTTTTATGTGTATCATGACAGCATAAGAGTGGATTACCTAACATTGTTAGCTTTGTGTATGTATAAAGTTCACTTACTAAAAAAAATAGTAGTGTCCTGTACCTAGTATGGTATATCACAGATTGTGCTGAGGTTATTTTAGAATATGTATTTCATTCCATTGCTTCTGTTCTCAAGTCCTGGAATACAGTTTTTCCAGTGTAATTCTGCTGCACTTAATGCTAATGTTCATGTTGCTATAGAAATGTTTAAATCCTATACTATAGTTGAGGAACTTCTGTAACTTTATGATATTACACAGGGAAAGCTATGCCTGCAGGATCAGTCTAACTATACTATTAAGTGCATGTATTCTCTTTCCACTAATTTACACTGTCTGCCTAGAATACAGGTTGTCCACTTAGCTGGTCATTTATCATGTGTGGACTTAAGTTGCTGGGCTTGCACTATGAATTGCCACCCCTTCATTGTGTGGGTCTGTGTGGAGCTTTAATCAGTAAACGTCTCTACTTTCTGTATTGTATTAACATTGGCTCATGCATATAACTACCTGCTGCTGATGTAGTTCTCCATCTTAAAGATTTAGAATGGGTTAACCAGGTCATTACATCTTAATTTAATAAGCTATTAGCTATCAGGGTATCTTTTTTTTCTTTTTTCTTTTTTTTTAAACCTAAAGTGTGTGTGTTTGGGGAATGGGGTAGGATTAGGGAGGTGAACCGTTCAGGAATTGTCTGCACTAGCTATGCAGAGGAGCAGAGAACTAGTGCTGCTCTGTCATTAATCCCAGGAACCACTAGCAGTAGTAGGGTGTCACCAATCTAACATGAGCACAGATGCTTCATGACAAACATTACAAGCATGTTCAACTGCATAATGCTCTGGCACTGTATTTTGAATGACATTAATTTATTAAATAAATTGTATATATTAAAAAAAAAATAAGGCCTGGGAAGGTAACTCACTGGTAGAGCATTGGCATTCATAAATCCCTAGGTTCAATTTCCCAGGGATAGTGGGCAGGGAAATGGATGGAAGGAGAAAGGAAGAAAGGCAAGGACTGAGGGAATTAAGTAAATTGAATCAGTGGCATTTTTAGAAGGAAATGTGTTCAATGATGAAAATGATATCTATGAACTGTAGTTTTAATAGGAAATATTGAAAAGCAAAATAGAGATGACTGTATTATTATCCCTGTTGTTGTTATTATGTGCCGTCAAGTCGGTATCTGACTCACAGCAACCCTCACAGGGTTTTCAATGGCTGACTGTTTCGGGATTGCCTTGGGAGTGGATTGCCAGGCCCTTCTCCCATTTTTGCGGTGCTGGCTGGGAATTGAACTCGGGTCCTCAGAGACTGCAGCGCAGTGCTCTACCAGCTGAGCTAAATCCCAGCCCGTATTATCCCTAGTAGCTTTTTAAAAGTGTTGGATGAATGAATATGTTGAATTGTCAGTACAAAAAATTTTAAACCATGACTAAAATCCCTTTTACTTTTCCAGACCTTAATCTGAAAATAGGTTACAACTTCTGAATAATTATGTGAATGTGATGTATGTGAATTTTGTATGAAAAATCTCAAAAGTAGGAAGTTGTAGTATCAATATCAAAATATATATCTCATTATTATAATTAAGGAATAAACAGAACTTTAGAGAATCTTTACCTTTTCTTAGAATTAAAATCAAGGTGAAATTCTGGTTTATGTTAATTACTGATTTTATTAAAATATTTTTTACTTGGATACTGTTTAAACATTTTTGTCATAATTTTAGAAAGTTGTTTCTGTTAAATCTTTTAACCTGAAAGCTATTTAAACAGTTAGCAGTTTTTAAAAATTCATCTTTCTTATGCAAAAAATGTTATGAAAAATTTGGAAAATACTGAGTTGATGTAAAGTAGAAAATCACCATAATTTTATTCTTATCATCCAGAGATAACCAGGTTAATTCTTTGACACAACATATTTCTATCCTTTCCTTTTTTCAGCCATAGAATATCTTTAAAAATTTTTAATGTGGTAAAGTATGCTTAACATTTGGCATATGAACCTTCTTCCATCTTTTTTTTTTTTTTTTTTTGTGGTGACACTGGGAGAATCAGCTGAAGGCCTCACACATGTTTTGCAAGCGCTGCATCACTAGTTCATTTTTCACTTTTTTTTTTTTTTTTTATTTAATCTCAAGACAGGGTCTCACTGAGTTATACAGGCTGCTTCTGGCCCTGAACTTGTGGTCCTCCTGCCTCTGCCTCCCGAGTCCCTGGGATTACAAACATGTGCCACTGTGCCCAGTTTATATCAACGATTTTAATCATATAATTCAGTTGCAGTAAGTGCATTCTCAATTGTTTGCAGCCATCACAACCATCATCCACAGAACTTTTCCCATCGTGCAAAACTGAAACTGTTCTGATTAAACAGCAATTCCTCGACCCCCTTCTTCCTGCCATTTTACTCTTGTCTCTGAATTTAACTAAATCCCTTATATAAGTAGAATTATATATTTGTTCTTTTATAACTGGCTTAATTTACTTGGCATAATGTCTTTAAGGTTTATAGGTTATTAAGTGTGTAGAGCCCTTGCTTTAGATTGTCTTCGGTATATACCTAGAAGAGGAATTTCTGGATCATACAGTAATTCTATTTTTAATTTTTTAAGACATTCTCAACTGTCGTCTTTACAGGGTACATCATTTTGTGTTCCTTTCAGCAACATACAAGGACCTAGTTTCTTTACACATCCTTGCCAACAGTTACTTTCAAGATATTATGTTTTGTATTAACCATTCTAGTAGCTATGGAATTGTGGTTTTGATTGCATCTAATGAGCATAAGATTGAGCATCTTTTCATATGTTTACTTGCCATTTATATGTCTTCTTTGGAGAAATGTCTATCTTCCAGTCTTTCACTCATTTTTTTAATTAACAGTTTGAATTGTTTGGTTTTGTTCTCCTTGAGTTTTAGGAGGTATTTTTTTTAATGTATTCTGGATATTCTATATCAGATATGTTATATTTTCTTTAATTTGGGGGGTTACTTTTTACTCTGTTGATAGTGTCTTTTGATTCTTTGAGTTTTTTTTTCTTTTTGGACAAAGTCCAACTTACCTTTTTTGTTATTTCTTATGCCTTTGTTGTCATATCAAAAGAACAAAAAACCCGTTGACAAATCCAATGCCATGAAGATTTCCCTTATGATTTCTTTAAAAAGTTTTATAGTCACATACTTAGGTCTTCTAACCATTTTGAGATGGTTTTCCTATATAATACGGTATAACTTCATATTTTTACAAGTTGGTATTTATTTTTTTCCCTGTACCATTTGTTAAAAAGACAAGTCTTATACTGAATGGTCTTGGCATCTTTGTCAAAAAGCATTTGCCCAGCCGGGTATGGTGGCGCATGCCTGTAATCCCAGCGGCTCAGGAAGCGGAGGCAGGAGGATCACAACTTCAAGACCAGAGGCAGTCTGTGTAATTTAGCAAGACCCTGTCTCAAAAAGTAAAAAGCTGAATTGGGGATGCAGCTCAGTGGTCCAGCACTTGCAGAACATGCAAATGCAAGGCCCTGGGTTCAACCCCCAGTACGGCCAAAAAAAAAAAAAAAGCATTTGCCCAAGCAGCTGGTCATGATGGCACATATCTATAATCCCAGCTTTTGGGAGGCTCAGGCAAGAGGATTGTTAGTTTGAGGCTACCATGGACTACATAAGAAGTTCCAGGTCAGCCAAAACAAAACAAATAAACAAATCATTTGTCCATGTGTATGCAAGGGTTTGGTTCTGGGCTCTGTGTTCTGTTCCATTGGTTTATATGTCTATTCTTATGTAGTACCACACTGTTTCAATAGTACTGTCACTTTGTAGTTGATTGTGAAATGAGGAAGTGTTTATTCCCCAGTTGACTTTTTCAGGACTTTTTGGCTGTTCAGTGCCCCTTTAGATAACATGTGAACTTTTGGAGTGATTTTTCTATTTTTCCAGAAAACATCCTTTAAAATTTGATAGATATTGCATTCAGAATATAGATGGTTTTTGGTAGTAAACATCTTAACAATCTAAGTCTTTACATCTTTGAACATGGGATGTCTCTCCATTTGTTTATATTTTCTTTAATGTTATTCAACAGCTTTCTAGTTTTCAGTATACGTCTATCTCTTCCATGGTTAATTCCTACATAATTTATTCTTTTCAACAGTATTAGAAATGAATTTTTTGGTTAATTTCATTTTTTAATTTACAATTAGCATATAGAATTAGCATATAGAAACGAAACTTATTTTGTGTGTTGACATCCTGTATTGACATCATAGTGGTCAAAGACCACTTCTTCTCAACATGGAATTGAAAGTTCTAGTCGGGAAATTAGACAAAAAGACATAAAGATATATTTCCTTAGAAAGTAAGAAGTAAAATCTGTTTGCAGACTGTGTATGTAGGAAACTAAAGATTCTACAAAAATCCTCTTAGTGTTAATAAATTTGTCAGCTTAACAATATACAAAATCTGTGCTTTCTTTTAAACATAGTTAAGACAATTGTAGAACCTACTTTTTTATATAATGTTTCCTCCTATACATTGCACCTAAGTAAATAACTCAAGATAATTTTTAATGGCTGCATAATACTTAATTTTACTCAATAGTTTAACCACATTTCCCTAATATTTGGCATTATAGTTGTTTCCAGTTTGGGGGGTATATTTAACTGTGATAAATACCATCATATGTAAATCTTTATAGCTGTGGTTATTTTTCAAATTTAGATTCACCGTAGAATTACTGGTCAAAGGGTATAAACTTGAAAACCATGAGACTTGATTGTTAAAAGATTGTGCTGACTGCCGTTGTCCTCAGTCAGTATATGAATGTTTTCATCTCACCACACCCTGCTAGCATTAATTACTTATTTTCATGCCATCTTGTTTGAAAAGTCCCAAAAATATAAAAACAGGAGGATTTTTACATCTTAAGAGAATGTAGCATTAAATGTTCTTTCTCTGCTAATTGAATATTTAAAATACCATTTGATTAATTTGCATTTCTTTAATAGGGTAATTTTTCATATTTATTAGCAATTTGTATTTTTGTGAATTCTTTTCAGTATTAAGGTTTGTGTTTATTATACTTATTGTGAGCTGTCTATATTATTATAGATATAATAACTCATCATGTTTCATAGTTTGCTTAACTAATTGTTTGATAGCAGATCCTTTTGAATTATGGTTATTTTTAAAGAGAGTCTGTATAATGGAATATTTTCATTAATTTAGATAGGATATATGTAGGTGTTCTTCCTACCTTTCTGTCTTTCACCTCCCTTCCTTCTCTCCTTTCTCCCTTCCTCCCTTTCTCTCTCCCTCTCTCTCTTTCATCCCTCTTGTCCTCCCTTCCTCCTATAATAAAAATTAATAGAATAAACAAAGTGGAAATGCTTGTAATACTTAAGAAAATAATTAAGTTTCATAAGCATTTTGCAACATTTCATTTATGTGTAGTACATATGACTGAGATTCTGTTGTTTCCTTTCTATGTTAAAATGAGGCTTCTTTAAGGGTGTCTATAAGCAGCAGTTATGAAGTTTAGAAGTTTAAAATTGTTATGGCACAATGAAATTCCGTATCTACAGATATGAGAAACTTGGGGGACCAATACATGAAATGGCAACAGAATGAAACACAGTGGAAACTAATACTTTGTCTTTTTCTACAAATTTAATGTTTCTAATTCTGTGTACAAGATACTTGCTTTATGTTTTTCTGTACTTAAACATATGTTTGTATTTATTATCCTCTTCCTAGTTTCACTCCTCCTGTGGTACCTGTTAAATATTACATATTGGTTATGTTATCTTGTTGTGTTATTTTTAGAAATCAGTGGAAACTGGCAGTGTATCTGCTGAATTTTTAAATCATGACAGGATAAAAGAAAATCCTTTTGTCTCATAAGCTTATTCTAAAGTTTATATTTCAAATTTAAAAGTAGTTACATTTTCAAAAAAGTATTAATAGTATAATACTAAAGTCATTTCTCCTGAATTGTCTCTTCATCTTTCCAGTATATCAAGAGCAAAACATTTATTGAGGCACCACATGTGATGGAAGTGGTGTCTTTTTGATTTTGTTTGGTCCTATATAATCAGAGTACCACCTGAGGCCATCCTAATGATGTAGGCTAAGGTAACTTACATGAAGTAGCTTACATCGTGTAAGTTACTTAATATATTGTTAAAATTCATTTACTTTTTATAATAAATACTTGTGAAAGCACACTTATCTGCACCAGAGAAAGAAAGTGTTGGCAATCATAATTGAAATCAACGAATCACCTACCTAACTGGGTTAGGGCCCTGGCTCCATCTCCTTTAGGAAAACCTTCTGTGGGGAGTGGGGCTTCGACCCTAACCCAGCTGGGCTGTAATACTGCTGCATTTTCTAAGGGGCAGAATTTTCTACTACTTTTCTGCTGGCCCAGCCTTCCAGATCACCCCAGCCAGAATTAATCTCACCATTCTGTTCTCCTGTAGAACTTTGTTTTGTACCTCTGTTTTAACAACCAGCACATTCTGCTTTGTATTATACCTATTTGTTTGCATGTCTGTCTTCCTCTATTAGATTGTAAGTTCTCTGAGGACAGGAATCATGTCTTAGTCATCTTTGTATGGTTCCTCAGAGTCTAGCGTGGTGCCCTGCCATCTTAGACAATGAGTAAATGCTTATTTTAAAGTGATGAATAGACTGCAATCCAGCTAGTAAAAAGGAACTCTCCTGGGAGTTCCAACAAATTTTCTATCAATATATGCTAAAATTGAAGGACAGGAACATAAAATCAACTAGTTGTGATTAAACCGTTGAGTTAGCAATTTTAAACATTGCAATTTAGACAAAAACAAATGTGCAAAAACTTGTAATCCATTTTAAGAAAAGAAAAATCTGAGTCCTTAAACTGTCAGAGTGGGGGAATATAAAATTACCTGAAATAGGTTATTTTAAAGATGTGAAAGAGCCGGGCATGGTGGTGCATGCCTTTAATCCCAGCAGCTCTGGAGGTGGAGGCAGTAGGATCGCAAGTTCAAGACCAGAGACAGTCTGCATAATTTGGCAAAACCCTGTCTCAAAAAGTTAAAAAAAAAAAAAAAAGAGGCTGGGGGTGCAGCTCAGTAGTCCAGCACTTGCAAAGCATGCAAGCGCAAAGCCCTGGGTTCAACCCCCAGTACCATATACTGACCTTTGATAATTTGGTAACTCGGACTGTCTCTTCCTAGTATAGGTTTTGCTTCATAGATAGTAATTCTGGTTTGACCGAGAATTGTGATCAGATTATAAACAAGCAAACTTTTATTAATTTATTTCTTTTATATTATTTGCCTAGTGAGAGTGTTTTTCAGTTACTATCTAAAGAAACCCTCTAAAAGAGAAATTGACTGATCTTTGGAACATTGCCCAAATTGGTTTAGATTATGGCCTAACCAGATTTTACTAAAATGTGAAGATGTGTCATCTTCCAGATCAGAAATGAACTTTGAAATAAGTTCATTTAAAATTTTTTTGCATACCAATAATTTAGTTTCCAGAATTAGAATGATTAGTTGTATTTTTTTTTTTTCAGTTTGGCAAATAATGAATGGGATAGAAATAATGACCGTGTGGTATGTGGTAAGGTAATTATTTCTTTGCAAGGCAAAATCCTTTAAGAGATCAAGTTACATATAATAAAGTATTCATTTTTCTCAATGAGAAAATATACTGACAAATACTGCAGTGGATGATTACATTCATTTCTTGTAGATCACAGAATGACTTTTTTTGGGAGAAAATATGTTGTAAGAACCATTAAAAAGTTCATACTCTTTGATTCATTAATTTAATTCTCAGGAAATTATCCTTAAAGACAGTTTTTGAAAACTAAAAAGTATATTTATTTCAGTTAATGTTTATTAGATACTTCATATGAGGCAGACATTATAGGAAGAGCTATAGATAGACAAATGAAAGGTATAAGTTTACATACAGAAAAATGGTCATGGTAATCTTACTGAACCAGAAAAGAAAACGGAAACAACTTGGATGTCCAGTAATTTCTGAACATTGTTAAATTAATTTGGGGGGATATTATGCAGCTTTAAAATGATAATTATGCGTACAATATGGAGAAATGTAAGTTTAAGTATAAAACATAAATCTTGATTATGTTGGTGTCAGAAATAATCTTGCTGTTGTTAGGTGCCCTCGAGTCGGTATCCGACTCATAGCGACCCTCATAGGGTTTTCAATGGCTGTTTTGGGATTGCCTTGGGAGTGGATTGCCAGGTCCTTCTCCCATTTTTGCGGTGCTGGGAATTGAACTTGGGACCTCAGAGACTGCAGCGCAGCGCTGTACCAACTGAGCTAAATCCCAGCCCAAGAAATAATCTTAGGATAGTGATAATTTGACCAAAATTTGTCTTAAAAAACAATAGCAACAAAACAAACAAACAAAAAACCAGAAGGCGGCAAGGCACCATGGCATATACCTGTTATTCTCAACAAGGCAAAGGTAAGAGGACTGTGATGTTGAGGCCAGAGGTAGCCTATGCAACTTAGAAAGACCCTGTCTCAAAATTTAAAAAGGGTTGGGGTGCAGTTCAGTGGTAGAATGCTTAGATAACATGCAAGAGGCTCTGGAACCTCAGTACTAGGGAAAAGAAAAAAAAAAACTTTCCCAACAAATGGAAAATTTAATATAACAAT
Organism: Pedetes capensis; assembly: GCA_007922755.1. Lineage (NCBI taxonomy): Eukaryota > Metazoa > Chordata > Mammalia > Rodentia > Pedetidae > Pedetes > Pedetes capensis. Next base: position 48,268 of record VMDO01010935.1, read on the forward strand.
GTTATCTGGGATTTATTTTAGTACTTTTATTCAGTTGAATTACTTTAGTAGACTCATTTAAGGTTTCTAGTAGTATATTTGATAGCTACTTTTTGTGTTAATACAGTATTTTTAATATCTGTCATTAATATAGTACAGAGAACTTTTTATTATATAAATGGCAGTTTAAGTCATAATGAAGTAAAATATTAGGAAGGTTGAACTTTGCTTTTAAGTGTGTCAGAATTATTTGCTTGCTCATGGATTTGTATGGATTGGTGTATCTTTAGAGATTTTCTAATTATCAGGAGAATGTCAGAGTTGAAAAAGAGATCCTTAGCAGTCAACTAGGAAGGCAATGTAATATATTAAGAATGCAAGCATTCATGTCTGATTTCTTGGCTCAGATCCTCACTATGCCATTTTCTGTTAATATCTGGGTTAAAATAAGTTCTTTATTCTCTTTATGTCTCATTATGCTCATAATAGTATCTAGCATACAAAAATTGTAAAGATTAAGTAAAAGATACATATAAATAAAGAATTCAGTATAGCACTTCAATGAGTTCTGCTATATCTTCACTTTGAGGGGAATCTTCACAAAAATACTCTTACTTCTGACACCAATTTCAAGTTTGAGGAGTTCCCAGATCCATCTCTAAGTTTGGTGATTCACTAGAAGGACTCATAGAACTCACGGAAAGCTGTTAAAACACTTATGCCTACAATTTATTGCAGAACATACAAATTAAAATCAGCCAGGGGAAGAGTTGCTGCAGAGACTGAGAGAGATCTCAATGTGAGACTTTTGGTCATCAACTCCCTGTGGAGTCATGACAACATTACCTCCTTCTGACCACAGTGTATGAGTCTTGCCAACAGGAGACTTTGCTGTACAAGGTTTTTATTGGTACTTAGTCACATACTGTTGCATGGGTTAGCTTTAGTCTGTAGTCTCTCTTCTGGAGATCATACTATACCTTAGTTACTTCCTCTGGAGAGTGGAGGTAATACTGGAAGAACCAAAGCCACCACAGTAAATCACATTGTTAAATTGTTCAGTTTCCTCCAGGAAAACAAAAAATTCCTATTAAGCTGGACATTTCAGAGGCCTGGTGACTTCTTTGATTTTTTTTTTTAGGTATATCTACCCTTAGGTATATCTAGGTATATCTACATTTAGTATATCATTTATATGATAGTCACAGCATTTGTAACTGTGAATACAGTTATCTCTCAAGTATCTATGGGGGATTGGTTCCCAGACCCTAGAGAATACCCAAATGTGCAGATGCTCAAGACCCTTGTGTTAAATGGCACTACTGTTACATATAACCTATACACATTGTCCTGTATACTTTAAATTATCTCTAAATTACTTATATCACACAATGCCAATGCTATATAAATAGTTATTAGACTGTACTTAGGAAATAATGGCAAGGGAAAAAAGTCTGTTCCTCATCAGTACAGAAACGTGTACCCCTCCCACTCCCCCCCTCCCCCGAATATTTTTAACTTGTATTTGTTTGAATCCACAATGCAAAACACATCGGTATGGAGTACTGATCATGTGTCTAACTTTTGAAGGAGTCAGTATACAATAGGGATAAATTTAAGGAAACAGCTAATCTGATTTATAAAGCCATTGCACACATTTTCATTTTGTTATGCTATTTACTGATCCTCCCTCCTTTTTTTCCTTTTACCTTTTTTTTTTTTTTTTTTTGGTGGTACTGTGGGGTTCAGTAGGGTCTCACACATACTTTGCAAGCACTCCACAACTGAGCCGCACCTCTGGCCCACTTTTTACTCTTTTATCTTGAAACAGGGTATTGGTAAATTACATAGGCTGCCTCTGGCCTACAAACTGGTGGTCTTCCTGTTTCTGTCTCCCAAATCACTGGGATTATAGGTGTGTACCACCTTGCCTAGCACTTTTCCTGATCTCCCCTTTGATATACAACCATTTTGTATCTAATGATAATCTTGTGAAGAACTGTTTAACATAGAAATTATCTGATGTTTAACTAAAATCTTCCTGATGCCATTAATTTTCTGTTAGTTTTCCATCCTGAGGAAGCTTTAACTAAATCTCTTGGTATATTTAATTACCAATTTCAGTGTTCTCATAAGACTTTAAAATTTATATAAGTTAACTGAGTTGTACCAACAGTGTCAGTGTTGTGCCATGTTGTTATATGTTCATGGTGTAAATCAAGGGTTTTGTTTTGTTCGTTTTTGTTTTTTGAGACAGAGCCTCAGTATATAGCCCATGCTGTCCTTGAACGTCTGATCTTTATGCCTTAGCCTTTCAAGTGCTGGGATTACAGGCATGCACCATTTTGCCTGGTTGTAATTCTGTTTTGTTACAGAAGAAATTAGTTAGAATTGTAGAGAAATTTGCTATGTCTTCTAGTAGAAATGACCTTTATCCATATACCAGATATTATGGACAAGTGTAGTTTGTACATTTGGCCCTTACTCAGTTACTTCCTGGATTCCATGTCAGTTCTGAACAGAGCTCATCACCTTGTCTTAGTTTACAAGTGTGTCCCAAAATTGGTTTCCATTATTTGCTGTTATAATATTTGCTTGTGAATATGATATATTCACTTGGTAACATATTTCTGCACAGACTATTGTCATTTTATTATGGAACTCTTCTGGGTACAGCTTTCCCTTTAGAATGTTTCTCCAGCATTGCCCAGCACAGTATGTATATTTTATGTTTCCAGATTATTTTATATCCTTTGATCATAGAGGCAGTATCAGTGCCTATTGGTAAACAAATTATCCTTCAAATGGAAATTTTCTTTTCTGAAATCCTGGTAGCGGTTCCTGGATAGTGATTATAAAGTTCTACACAGAGCTTTTGTGTGAAAATTTTGTCTAGATTCTATTCTGTACTGTTTGAAATTGTCTGGGCTTCCCACTTAACAAGTCCAATCAATATTGTATGGAAGGAAGATTTATATGCTTTTTCTTTTCCTAAGGGGAACATTTCTCAAGCAGACTTAATAAACAATCTTCATAATACACACAGGTAAAGGAGATGTAACCACTTTACAGAAAGTCTATTCAAGCATTCTGCCTTTCATCCAAACTTTTACCTAAATGCCATGAACACTTGGGTTCTTATGCCCTTCTAATATAATTGTACTCCCTGTTAAGACTTCACCAATACATTTATAACTTCTGTGCATGGGGTTCCTGTGGCAAGGAGTTCTAAGAATACCTGCCTCTACCTCTCATTTACCCACTTATATGCATTTGACCTAGGGTCCTCAGGTGGGGCCTGTCAGGGACCTAGGCCCTTCTTTAGGCCTATAGGACGATTTGCCCAGCCAAGTTGACGCTAAGTTTCTTATACTCATCTTTGCCTTCCAGTTTTAAGTTTCCCCAAACTAGAGTGAATAAAGCAGATTTGTTTAGTGTACTTTAAGACAGCATGAGCAACAGGGTCTTTGATTGGTCTACCAAGCCTGCGAGAGTGCCGCAAAATGACCTTTGTTTTGACCTCATCAATATCTGCTTTTTCATCACATTTATTACTCAGATGGGATGAATATTCTTTTGACTCTCCCTCCTGTCATTCTCCATTATTTTAAAATCTGAGCAGTAGAGGTTTTTAGCTTTAAGGACAGTTTGACATGTTGGAATTTTTAGGGGGACACAGGAAAATTAAAATCCTTTTACTAAATGGTTGGACTTTTCCTTGAGCCCCTTTTCTTTCATTTTGCCATTAGACTGTTGTCACCTGATGTATCTCTGGTAGATGATTAGAGTACTATCTTTCCCATGGAAATGAAGGTCCCAGAGAAAAAGAACAGTAAGTTCTGGCATTTAAGAATCCTCCAGCAAAATAGTCATACCTCTGGAGACTTAATCTCACCAACGTCACCCAGAAAGACACTTTGTATAACTTTTTAGCACCTTACACTTAAATATGAATGCTTTATCAATTATCTCTAGTCATCTGACACCTAATCATATTATAGAAATTGTACATAAATACTGTATACAAAACCATTGAGAATCATAGTTTTTTGCCTGAATGAAGAGTTATGGCTTTAAATGTATTCAGTACAGGCACAGTACTAGATACTGTTAACTACTGAATGAATATTGAATTAATGAATACAAGACACTTTAATGTAAGAAATTTGTTTTCAATATTTAGTCCCTTTTTTCAAACAGGTAATTTTAACAATCTAGAATTTCTAAAATCTTATGAAAAAAAGAAGCAAACCAGTATTGTAAGCATCCTTTAAATGGTTTTACAAATATCTTTAAAACATAGATTTGAGAGCCATGCACCTTGGCGTCTATGTGTAATCCCAGTGAATTGGGAGGCAGAGGCAGGAGGACCTTGTGTTCTAGGCTAGAGGCAGCCTGCACAATGTTGAGACCCTGTCTCAAAATTAAAAAAAAAAAAAAAAAAAAAAAAAAAGTTGGGTTAGGGAAGTGGCTCAGTGGTAGAGTACTTGCATAGCATGTATGAGGCCCTGGATTCAACCCCTAGTACTGCAAAAAAGACAAACGAAAACTAAAACAAACAAAAACATAACAAGTTTATGGTCAGGTGTGATGGTACATGCCTGTAATCCCAGCACTCTGGAGGCTGAGGCAGGAGAATCTCCAGTTTGAGGCCTGTTGTTCCTGGCCAACCTAAGCAGGACTGAAGAATGTAGCTTGCCCGTAGAGTGGTTGTCTAGCATGTGCAAGGCCATGAAAGCATTTGAATAGACAAGGCCAGGTTAAAGCCTATTCTCTGACTAGTGAGGGCAGAGAAAATTATGTTCCACCCTGTGGAATTTCTTGCAGGAACAATGAAGACCCTCACTCTAGGAACTCATACATTGGGCAGGTCTCTTCCCCTGGACTCACACACACAGTAACTTACAGTAAGCACATGGTAAATTATTTTATCCGTATTTCTTCACATATCAGTGGTAAAATAAGCTTTTGGAGCTAGGGTAAATAATACCTGATTAATGTGTACATGGGATACATGATTAGTATGTATCATATGCAATTTATATATCATTAGCATAATTAATTTTGCACCTATACTGAGCTGTCATTTGTGTTTCTAATAGTATTTTAAAAGGGTTAGGGATGTATGTCAGAGATAGAGTGCTTGCCTAGTATGTGCAAGGCCCTAAGTTTGATCCCAGCTCTGCAGAAGAAACAAATTAAAAGATAACAGTTTGTGGGATTGTAGCCCAGTGGTAGAGCGCTTGCTTAACATTAAAAGAGGCCATGGGTTCAATCTCCAACACCACAAAAGAATAAATAGTAACTTGAAATTTTTCCTACTCTACAGTTTTGGATTTTGATTTCTGTTTGTTGAGTGAATCAAATGCAGTAGCAGGATATGCTGAGTTGTAAATTTAAAGCATGTCATAAAGAAAACTGGGAGTAAACTAACAATGTAATTAAATTATATATGAAATTCCAAAGACATTTCTGCTTTTATTTGTCTTTGTTATTGACATGTGCCAGGTTCTAAGTATACAAATAGCAAATTAGTTCTTAACATATTGAAAGAAATTCATTTAATGGTAAAATCAGAAAATTTATCTAAAACTGAGAATGTATGTCTAGCATGTGCAGGGTGCTAGGTTCATTCTCCAGAACTGACAAAAAAAGATACATCGCCAGGCTTGGTGGCACACACCTGTAATTCCAGTGGCTTGGGAGGTGGAGGCAGGAGGATTGCAAGTTCAAGACCAGAGGCAGTCTGCGTAATTTAGTGAGACCCTGTTTCAAAAAAAAAATGGGCTGGGGGTGCAGCTCAGTGGTACAGCACTTGCAGAGCATGCAAGCGCAAGGCCTTGGGTTCAACCCCCAGTACCACACACATACACAAAAAACCATAAAAAATTTGCCACTAGCCATAGTTAATATTCAGAACAACTTTTAATGATTAAGTTCATCAAAGCAATTTAAAGGCCAACAGCTGCCAAGTCATGTGAGTAAGGATGGAAGGTGTTGATTCTGTTTTCTTCCTGTCTAGGAATATGGTTGCCTTGTGTACATGTGTGTTGATTTGAAAGATTTTGTTCAGCTCTTGGTTGAAAACGTATGCTTTGGGGATGAGTTATACTAATCAAGTCTAAAAATCTATACTGCTTTATGTAAGTAGTTTCTCTTTCACTGTACATACTTTTTTCTTTTAATCTATAATAACTAAAAGTGCAGGAGCACCATACATGTTTCAGGATAATTTATTCAATCAATATTTTTGAACATTTACTATGTGTTAAGCATTATGCGCCTACAGTAGTAGCCCTGTGGCATCCGATCCCGTCAGATCTTAGAAGCCAAAGCAGGGTCGGGCCTGGTTAGTACCTGGATGGGAGACCACCTGGGAACAACAGAAGCTGTAGACTTGGGAGAAGGACCTGGCAACCCCCTCCCAAAAATCAATCTGCCATTGAAAACCCTATGAACAGCAGAGAAGCACTGACAATAGTGTTTCCCCTGTTGTACAGAGGGTTGCTATGAGTCGGATACCGACCCAACGGCACCTAACAACAACAACAACAAGCATTATGCAAAACTGTGAATCTGCTGGTTTCAATTTTACTTGTTTAGAATTTTGTGAAAGATAAATACTAATCTTTTGATGCTGTTTCACTATTTTCAACAGTATTTAACATTTAAAAATTGATTTGTGTTTTTAAAAACTTTGTTACATATAACAGTATCAGTAATATATTAGTAATTAATTGTGAAGGGTTACTAGGTTCCACATTTTTTCCCCCAGTGAAGTAGGTACTATTACCCTAATTTACAGGTAAGTAAACTAAGGCATAATGTAGTTAGTTAACATACAGAAGTGTGAGCTGTGTGTAGTGGAACATTCCTGTAATCCCAGCACTTGAGAGGCTAAAGCAGGAAGATCAATTTGAGTTTGAGGCCAGCCTTGGCTGCACAGTGAGACTGTTTCGAAAAACAAACAAACAAAAAAAGCAGAAAACATGCATAGGTCAGAAGCAACTGCGTATCAGAAAGTTGTGAATACTATAAGATTAAATGTGAAAATCTTTACTCACTATCTTCCATGTATTTTCCTGGGGTATCCTTTGTTGTTATTAGGTGCTGTTGAGTCAGGTCTGACTCATAGCAACTCTGTGTATAACAGTCTAAAATACTCCCCAACACTGCCATGGCCATACTTCTCTGCTATTCATACCTCAATACTTCTCTGCTTTTCATAGGGTTTTCAATAATTGTTTTGGGATTGTTTTAATAGTTACCAAGGTTGCCAGGTCCTTCTCCTGTTTTTATGGTGCTGGAGATTGAACCTGGTGCCTCAGAGAGTACAGAGTGGCACTCTACCAGCTGAGCTAAACCCCAGCCTGGGGTATTCTTAGTTAACCATTTCTTTTATGTCCTTTCAGACTTCCCTCCCTCCCTCTCTCCTCTCTTTTCTTCCTTCCTTCTTGGTATGCCCATAAATATTTACCAGAAACCATGTTTAGTGTGTATGCACACGTATTGAGCTATATCCCCAGCCCAGAAATCTTATTTTAAACTAAATAGGGAATTTATATGCATATTTCCCTTTGTGAATTCAATGTGATTTTGATATTATATGGTTATAGAGTTGAAATGTGATAATGAACAATGAAGACTACCTGTTCAGACCTTTGTAATATCTTCTAAACTGGGTAAGTCCAAAGATGAGTGTGCTAACCCTAAGCCTCCCCTGTGGATTTCAAGTAATATAAAATGCTATGCCTGGGTCTTTGCCATTCTTCATTGAGGGTCAGAGAGTGAGCTATATCAAAGTAATTCACTTTCATAGTCAAGAAAGAAAGGTCTGTCCTTCTGTGGTAAAGAAAATCATTATAGATTCAAAATAGTTCACTCATTTTAAATGACTCTCTCTTCCACTTTTTAGTGAGTAATGCCAGATAAAATCTAGCATTCTGATAGATGTTATGTTTGCAAAGTTTGTCTTATATTTTGTAATCTATGAAATGTACTGGTCAATAGTATGTATGTGGTGGTAAAATATATGGGTCTGGATTAAAACTTTTTCAGTCCCTTCTGTTACTGTAATGTAGCATTGCTATATACTGTTCTGTGGATTATGTAACCATAATACGCATAATTTTTCATGTAAAATAAATGGCATTTAAGCTTTTCCCTTCCTCATTGGAGTACAGGAAGTCCTCATTTAAATATGGCTTATTTGAAGAACATAGGTATGATTTTGGAAAAACAGATGAATTTTATTGTAGAAAAACAAGGATGCGTATAGCCTGTTATTTCAGCTATCTTACAGTTTCTTTGCACTTTAAATCAGCTATTGTAGCCAGGTGTGGTGGTACATATCTTTAACCCCAACATTTAGAAGGTGAAGGCTAGAGGATTATGAGCTTGGGGTTCATAGGGAGACCTCTCAAAAAATTAAGGGCTGGAGATGTACCTCAGTGGCAGAGCGCTTGCCTAGCAAGTGCAAAGCCCACTGGGTTTGATTCCCAGCACTTCAAAAGTTTAATTAATTTATTAAACAAATTAGCTAGCCTTGATTGTGTAGTTCATATTGAGCTGGACTTGCTTGCCTCTAAACCTGGTGCCCATTTCATTATTGTATATTAGCTAAAATCAGTGTATATATGCACACATTATTTCTCTTGAATAAATAAAGAAGACATCATAGAACAGAATTACTACAAAGTTCTCATTGCATCTCTTTCCAACCAAGAGCTACTCTCACACAACTTTTCTTTAAAACAATCCTCCCCTTCTCAGTTTTTAGCCTCTCTTAACTTTTCCACATACTGCCCCAATCTTTCTCTTCCAAGAGTAGCTCTATACTCTGTCTTCTTGTTAGGTGCCATCAAATTGGGTCTAACTCATAGCTATTCTATGTACAACAGAATGAAACACTGCCCAGCACTGTGCCATCCCCGACACTATGTCACTGCTTCTCTGCTATTCATAGGGTTTTCAATGGCTGATTATTTCAGGATTGTTTGGGGAGTGGGCTGCTAAGTCCTTTTCCTATTTTATGCAGTGCTGGGGATCAAACCCAGGGCATCAGAGAGCAAAGAGTAGCACTCTACCAACTGGCCTAAACCCCCGCCCATACCTTGTTAACATACATCAATTTAGGCTGTGTTGCAAGTTGGCTTTTTTGTTTGGTTGGTTGGTGGGGTTTTTTTGCCTTATGTATACATTTTGACATTGATTAATAGAGAAATCTTTTCAAACCAATAAAAAATCTAAAAATCTTGTGGGCCATGGTGATAGAAGTTTGTAATCCCAGCACTCTGGAGGTGGAGGCAGGAGGATCTTGAGTTTGAGGCCAGCCTGGGTTACCTAGTGAGATCCTGTCTCACAAAAAAAAAAAAAAAAACTTACATTTTTGTATAACTTTATAATTTTTTATGGCATTTGAGGTTGCGTATTGTATAAACTCAGTGAGTGTTTCCCTTTCTAGTTAGAAGCTACATTGCTTTGGCTAGGGGATAGAATGGTAAGAGTTTTTAAAACCCTTTGTTGTTGTTAGGCACCGTCAAGTCGGTCAGTATCTGACTCATAGCAACCCTGCTTACAACAGATGAAACACTATTGTCAGTGCTTCTCTGCTGTTCATAGGGCTTTCAATGGCAGATTGATTTTTGGGAGTGGGTTGCTGGGTCCGTCTGCCAAGCCTACTGCACCTGGAGTTCCCAGGCAGTCTCCCATCCAAGTACTAACCAGGCCTGACCCTGCTTAGCTTCCGAGCTCTGACGGGATCGGATGCCACAGGGGTATGGCTGCAGACTTTAAAACCCTAAGCTTTTAAATAATATGCTTATTTAAAGAATCTTATTGTCAATCATTAATTTTGAAAATCTGTGAATTATTCATTTAGTGGATTTACATTATTACTAAATTTATTTCTCTTCCTGTTTACTTCCAGCAGTGCTTATTAGCACTTAAAATGTACCATGCAATTTTATTCCTCCACTCTTTTGTTTATGCTTTTTCCCTATTTACTTATTTCTTCTTTATAAATCCTTATGAATCTAAAGTAACTCATATACCTCTGTCATTTCAAGGATTCTATGGGTTGCAACCAGAGAATCCTTATGGTAAGTCATTTTTCTTTTTTCTGTTCCTTTTTTTTTTTAACTGTACTTAGAGGTTGAACCCAGGGCCTTGCACATACTTTGCAAGTGCTCTACCACTGGGCTGTACTCCTAGCCCCTTTTTAATTTCTTACCTTGAGATAGAGACTTGCTAAGTTATATAGGCTGCCTCTGGTTTAGAACTTACAACTCTGTCTCGGCCTTCTGAGTCATTGGAATTAAAAGTGTGAGCTACTGTGCCTGGCTAGTCTGACTCTTCTTAATGAAAACTTCCAATATTTATATGAGGCCTTGAGTTATAGTTATTGGTATATACACCTGGTAATCCTACTCTTCTGTAAGCATTTGGGGGACAGAGATTAATGAAGTTTTATTTATATTTTTAACTTCGCTTTCCCCAAGTACTAGAGAATAGTATCTTTTTTTGTTTGTTTGTTTGTTTTGTTTTTTTTTCCCGCAGTACTGGGGGTTGAACCCAAGGCCTTGCGCTTGCATGCTCTGCAAGTGCTGGACCACTGAGTTGCACCCTCGGCCCATCTTTTTACTTTTTGAGACAGGGTCTAGCTAAGTTACGCAGACTGCGTCTGGTCTCGGATTTGCGATCCTCCTGCCTCTGCCTCCCAAGCCACTGGGATTATAGGCATGCACTGCCAGAGGATAGTATCTTGAACACCATTGACATATAGTATGTAACAAAAAAAAAATATTAATAACTTTTGTCAGCTAACTTTTGCTCCATACTGACACAATGTAAATCACCTTCATATGAGTATATCTGGTAGTATCTTATAAGTATTTGTCTTTAATGCATTCATTTTAGGACAAATGCCTTGGCCAACTCATATTAATAGACATAGTTTCCTTATTGGCTTTTTTAAAAATATAGGCTAGAAAATAGAACATTTTCTATTTCCATCCCATGATTGAATCAGTAAGCAGATGAAAAAGTATGTGGCACAGTTGCTGGGTTTTAAAAGTTCCTAGTACTGTCATTTGCTGCTTTATGCCAGGAGGAGATAAGAATTGATACAGTGTTGTCCATTTTTAATATATATTTCTATATTCATTTGTGTGTTTTGGCCAGTTCACCTGAATATCTGCTATGCTGAAAATGCAAGTCTCTGATTTAAATTATTTCCCATGTTAATCTGCATATTAATCATAGGCAACATAAGAAATGGAATTGCTATACTGTAAAGAGGACTTTTAGGTCTCACAGAGGTTAATGTTTCACTAGAGACAGGTGATCTACCTCAGGTAGCTCCCACTACAACTCAGTTTTCATTTACAGTTATGTAAATCACTAATATTTTTTTAAATACAATTTCACATCTCCATTGCTATCAGCCATGAAGCCTAAATCTGTGAGAGAGACTAGATGTGTATATTAATTTGAGTCCTCTCTCTTTCTTTTGCCTGTGGCAGTACCACTGTGCCATCCGATCCTGTCAGATCTCGGAAGCTAAGCAGGGTCAGGCCTGGTTAGTACTTGGATGAGAGACCGCTTTGGAGCACCAGGTGCTGTAGACTTAGGAAAAGGACCAGGCAACCCACTCCCAAAAAACAGTAAGCCATTGAAAACCCTATGAATAGCAGAGAAGTAGTGACAATACTGTTTCGTCTGTTGTATCTAGGGTAAGGTCACTATAAGTCAGACACTGACTCGATGACACCTAACAACAACTCTTTCTTTTGGTTAGTTTGTCTAAGGGTTTGTTCATTTTCTTATCTTAAAAAAAACCCAACTGTTTCATTGGTTCTTTCTATTGTTCTTTTAGTCTCTGTTTCATTATTTTCTGCTCTGCTCTTTATTTTGCCTTTTCCATTTACTGATTTGGGGTTCGACTTGTCCTTATTTTTCTAAGACCTTAAAGTACTCTCTGATTTTTTAAATAGGCACTCATAGGTATAAACTTCCCTCTTAGAACCACCTTTCCTGTGTCCCAAAGGTTCTGATAAGTTGTGGTTTCATTTTAACATTTTTGTTTGATTCTAGGAGTGTTTTAATTTCCTCTTGATTTCTTTCTTTCTTTTTTGTTTGTTTTTTGTGTTTTGTTTTGGTGGTACTGAGGTGAACCCAGGGCTTCACACATACTTTGTAAATGCTCTACCACAGAGCTAAAACCTGAGGATATTTTTTATTTTTTATTTTGAGTCAAAGTCTTGCTAAATTACACAGGATGCCTCTGCCCTCAAACTCATAATTCTCCTGCCTCCACTTCCCAAATTGTTAGGATTACAGGCATGTACTATTGCACTCAGCTCTCCCTGATTTCTTCAGTGACCCACTGATCATTTAAGAGTGCACTGTTTAATCTTAATATATTTGTATAATTTCTGTCATTCGTCTTGGTATTGATTTCTACTTTTGTTGCATTATGACCTGATAAGGTACAGGAAATTGTTTTGATTTGTGTGTATGTAGACTAGCATTATCGTCTGATATGTGATCTATTTTAGACAAAATTTCAAGGGCTGCTAAGAAGAATGTCTGCTCCACAGCTGTTGGAAAATCTGTAGATTTCTATTAAGTCCATTTGATCTGTGTTGTTACTGTTAGGTGCCATCATGTCGGTGTCCAATTCATAGTGACCCTACATACAATAGGTGAAACACTATTGTTAGTGCTTCTCTGCTATTCATATGGTTTTCAATGGCAGATTGTTTTTTGGGAGTGGGTTGCTGGGTCCTTCTCCCAAGCCTGCAGCACCTGGTGTTCCCAGGGAGTCTCCCATCCAAGTACTAACCAGGCCTGACCTTGCTCAGTTTCTGAGATCTGATGAGATCAGATGCCACAGTGGTACAGCTGCAGGCTATTTGATCTATAGTTTAACCTTGATGTTTCTTTGTTGATTTTTCTGTGTGGGTGTTGTATCTGTTGATGAGAATGGGATAGTGAAGTCACTATATTATTGTATCTGGATCTATCTGTCCCTTTAAGTGTAGTAGTATTTGTTTTATGAAATTAAGTCCAGTATTGCTGCATATACATTTACAGTTTTTATTTCTTGGTGGATTTTTCCCTTCAACAGTATGTAGTGACCTTCTTTAGGGCTGGAATTTAGTTAAGTTGGTAGAGTGCAGCTCTGCAGTTACTGAGGTCCCTAGTTTGATTCCCAGCACTGCAAAAATGGGAGAAGGAAGTGGCAATCCTGAAACAATCAGCCATTGAAAATCCTATGAGGGTCATTATGAGTTGCACAGGACTCAACAGCACCTAACAACAAGAAGTGACCTTCTTTATTAATTGTGGTTAATTTTGTCTTGAAGTCTACTTTGTCAGGTAGCAGTATAGCTACTCTGCTTGTTTTTAGCTTTTACTTGCTTGGTATATTGTTTACTATCATTTCACTTTGATTCATCCTGTATGTGTCTCTCCATTGAGGTATGTTTCTTATAGACAACACAAAGCAGGAGCTTATTTTTTATTTAATCAGCTAGTCTGCATCTTTTAATTGGAGGGTTAAGACTATTTTCAGTTATTATTGAGAGGTATTTGCTGATTGTTGTAATTTTGTTAGTTGTTTCCTGGTTGGTTTGGATATTGTTTTTCTACTATTCTTATTAGGGATTAGCTGGTTTACTGAGTTGAACATGAGTCTTTTCCTAGTTCTGATTTATTCATCTATTCCTCCCTTTACTCTCTGAGGATCCAGGTTCAATATCTTGCACTGTAAAAATGGGAGACGTACATGTCAATCCACTCCTGAAGCAATCCCAAAACAATCAGCCATTGGAAAACCGATGAGAGTCCTTGTGAATTGGACTCAACTTGATGGCACCTAACAACAACAGCAACAACAATTCCTCCCATGAAATTCATTTACTTATCTATGACTGCCTTTGTTCCTCCCTGGTATTCTGCTGGGCTGGGATTTTGGTCAGTTGGTAGAGTTCTGCTCTACAGTCTCTGAGGTCCTGAGTTCTATTCCCAGCACCACAAAAGTGGGAGAAGGATGTGGCAATCCAGTCCCAAGGCAATCCTGAAAACAGTCAACCATTGAAAACCTTCTGAGGGTTGCTATGAGTCTGCTAGGACTCCATGGCACCTAACAACAACAACAACATCAACTGTATTCTGTTAAGTATCTTCTGCAATGATGGCTGAGTGCTTATGAATTGCTTTAGTTTATACTTACCTTGGAAGGTCTGTGTATCTCCATCAATTTTAAAAGATAGTTCTACCAGATATAGTAATCTTGGTTGGCAGTTTTTACTTTCAGGTCTTACAATTTATCATTGCATGGTTTTCTGGCCTGTAGGGTTTTTGCTAAGAGATTCAATGTTATTGTGATGGATTTGCTTTTGGAAGTGAGTGGGCATTTTTCTGTGGCAGCTTTTATTGTTTCTTTTTTCTATAAACTTGATATTTTAACTATATATGTTTTAGAATCTTTTCTGATCCTGACTGGGGTTTTTAATGTCTCTTGTGCCTGAATATCCACTAGTTCATCTAGATTTGGCAACTTTTCTGCTATAATTTGAGTGGTTTTTCTGTGCCTTTTGTTTGAATCTTAGCTTTTCCTTCTAACCCCTGGATTCTTAGATTTAGTCTCTTGATCATGTCCCACAGTCCTCAAAAGTTGTGATCATGCTGGGGTTTTTTGTTTGTTTGTTTGTTTTTGCTTATTAATGTCTGAATGTATTTCCTTGACCTTATACTTAATCCCTGATATTTGCTTTTCTGTTTGATCTAGTCTATTGATGATGCTTCCCACTATATTTTTTATTGATTTATTAAGTTTTTTATTTCCAACATTTCTGGATTCCCTCCTTTCCCCATCCTAAATCTCAATTTTGTGGCAGCTTTTCTCATCCATGTTGCTGATATCCTCATCTGTGATGCTTGCTTCCTTATTCAGGCCCTGAATTGACTTGCTTACTTCATTTGTCTCCTTGTTTGTATTCTCTTTGAAGTCATTGACCATTTTTACAACTGCATTTGAATTCTTATTTTGTATTCCAGAACAAGTGTGTTCAAGTGCCAAGGTACCACTGTAAAAGAATTGAAGTAGAACAAGAATAGAGAAGAGTTAGAAGAAGAGAACAAGAGACTTAAAAATGCTGTACACTGTAGAAAACTATGTAAATAAAATTAGATAAATATAGAAAGAGGACTAAAAATAAAACAATAAAAGCTTTTGGAAACAAAAAATAAAGTAAAAAACATATTCAACTATAACAAAAAGAAGAAAGAGATGCCTTTATGTTAAAAACAGAATTAAACAATTTGAGGAAAAAAATTGCCAAACACCATTGTGCACACTTGTAATCCTAGCATCCCAGCAGACCGATACAGGAGGAACATGAATTTGAGGCCAGAGAAAGCCTGCCCAACATAATGAGTCCCTGTCTTAAAAAACTAAAAATGGACTATAGATGTGTCTCACATGCGCTAGGCCGTACATTTAGTTTCTGTTGATGTTACATGCCACTGAATTAGGTCCAACTCATAGCGACCTTATGTACAACAGAACAAAACATTCCTCACACTGTATCATGCCTGTGATCTTTTTTATTTTAAGCCCCTTGTTGCAACAACTGTGTCAATCCAATTAGGTAAATGTTTTTCTTTTTTTTATTGACCTGACACTCTTCCCCCAAAAAACATCCTTCTCCAGGGATTGAACCCTTTTGGTAACATATCCAAATATGTAAAATACAGTCTAACAATCCTTTCTTCCAAGGAGCACTCTGGTTGTACTTCTTCTAGGACAGATCTTTTGGTTCTTTTGGCAGTCCAATCTTCATTTCCAGCACCATTATTCAAAAGCATCAATTCTTCTCCTGTCTCCCTTATTCAGTGTCTAGCTTTCACAAACATATGATGTGATTGGAAATACCATGACATGAGTTGAGTACACCTTCATCTTCAATGTCACATCTTTACTTTTCAGCACTTTTAAAGAGGTCTTTTACCTAGCTTTTCCAAATGCAGTGCGTGTTTTGATTTCTTGACTGATGCTTCCACAAGTGTTGACCGTGGAACCAATCAAATCTTAGACAACCTCAGTCTTTCCTCCATTTATCATGAAGTTGCATATTGACCCAGTTGTAAGGATTTTTGTTCCAGTTGAGGTGCAGTCCTTATTGAAGGTTGTGTTCTTTGATGTTTCAAATCCTATTCAGTTGTATCATCTGTGTTATGCAGGTTGTTAATGAGTCTTCCTCTAAGTTGATGCCATGTTCTTCATAAAGTCCAGCTTCTCGGAATATTTGCTCAGCATAGAGATTGAAGAGGTATGGTGAAAGGATACAACCCTGATGCACACTTTCCTTAACTTTTTAAACTAGGCAGTATTTCCTTGTTCTGTCTGAATGAGTTCCTCCTAGTCCATTTACAGATTCCTCATGAGTACATTTAAGTACGCTGGTATTCCCATTCTTTACAATGTTGTCCATAATTTGTGGTGATCCACACAGTCAAATGCCTTTGCATAGTCAATAAAACATAAATATCTTTCTGGTATTCTCTGTTTTCAGCTAATATCCATCTGACATCAGCAATGATGTTCCTGGTTCCATACCCTCTTCTGAATCCGGCTTGGTTTTCCCTGTTAATATACTGTTACGGTTGCTTTTGAATGGTCTTTAGCAAAATTTTACTTGCGTGAGACATTAATAGTATCATTCAATAATTTCCATTTTTGGTTGGAGCCCCTCTTTTGGGAATAGGCAC
Source organism: Pedetes capensis (assembly GCA_007922755.1). Taxonomy (NCBI): domain Eukaryota; kingdom Metazoa; phylum Chordata; class Mammalia; order Rodentia; family Pedetidae; genus Pedetes; species Pedetes capensis. The sequence continues at coordinate 65,023 of VMDO01010935.1, forward strand.
AAATATGCATCTCTCTGAGTCAGATGACCATGTCGCTGTTTTCCATATCTCTTGGCATAATCAGGTGAGCATCTCCAGTGCTGCATCTATTTTTTGAAACATCTTTGTTGGTATTCCATCAATCCCTGGAGCCTTGTGTTTCACCGGTTCCTTCAAGGCAGCTTCCACTTCTTTCTTCAGTAGCATTTTTTCCTGATCATGTGCAACCTCTTGAAATAATTGGTCATCCATCAAATCTTTTTGGTACAATGACTCTGTATTCTTACTATCTCCTTTTGATGTTTCCTGCATCATTTAATATTTTTCCTGTACAGTCTTTCACTGTTGCTTCTCAAGGCTTAAATTTTTTTCCTCAACTCCATAAGGTTGAGAAAAACAGAGTGTGTTCTTCCCTTTTGGTTTTCTATTTCCAGCTTTTTGCACATGTCCTTAACTTTATTGTATCTTCTTTTACTTTAGCTGCTCAGTGTTCAAGGGCAAGTTTCAGAGTCTATTTTCACATGTAATTTGGTCTTTTTTCCCCCTGTTTTTTTAGTAACCTTTTGTTTTTCTCATGAATGATGTCTTTGATGTCATGCCACCACTTGTGTGGTCTTCTATCATTAATGTTTAATACATCAAATCTGTTCTTGACTTAGTCTCTCAACTCATACGCGATATACTCAGGGTCATACCTCAGCTCTCATATATTTGTTTTAATTTTCTTTGGTTTCAGTTTGAACCTGCATATGAGCAGTTGATGGTGATCCACAATGAACACCTTGTCTTGTTCTGACTTTTGATATTGAAGTTTTACATCAGTTCTTTCCACAAATGCAGTCAGTTTGGTTCCTGTTTGTTGTATCTGGTGAATTCCATGTGAACAGTCACTGTTTATGTTGGTGAAAATATGTATTTGCAATGAAAAGGTCATAGGTCTGACAAGATTCTATCAAGCAATCTCCAGCATTGTTCCTGTCACTAACGCCATATTTTCCAACTAGTGAGCCTTCTTTGTTTCCAACTTTGGCATTCCAGTCACTAGTAATTATTACCTCATCCTAATTGCATGTTCAGTCAATGTCTGGCTGCAGAAGCTGGTAAAAATCTTCCATTTCTTCATTTACGCCCTTAGTGGTGGATATGTAAATTTGAATAATAGTTATATTAACTGATCTTCTTTGTAGGTGTATGGATATTATTTTATCACTGACAGCATTATACTTCAGGACAGATCTTGAGATGTCTTTTTTGATGGTGCAAGACATTTCTCTTTAAGTTGTCATTTTCTGCATAGGAGACCATATGATTATCTGATTCAGAATGGCCCATACCAGCCCATTTTAGCTCATGATACCTAGAATGTCAGTGTTTATATGCTGCATTTCCTTTTTGCTGATTTCTAATTTTCCTAGCTTCATACTATGTTACATTCCCATGTTCCAGTTATTAATGGATGTTTACAGTTGTTCCTTCTCATTTTAAGTTGTGCCACATCAGCAAATGTAGATCTCTGGGGCTTTACTCCTGTTAAAGATTGAGTCTACTTTGAGGAGACAGCACTTCCCCATTGTCTTTTGAGTACCTTCCAACCTAGGGGTCTTATTTTCCAGCACTATATTGACAATGTTTTTCTACTATCCATAGAGTTTTCAATGGCTAATTGTTTTGGGAGTGGGTACCATGTCCTTCTTCCCTGTCTGTGTTAGTCTGGGAAGCTCAGCTGAAACCTGCCCACAATGAGTAGCTCTGCTTGTATTTAATACTGATAGCGTAGCTTTCAGCATCACAGCAACATGCAAGCCCCCACAGTACAGCAAACTGAAAGGCAAATGAGAGGTCAGTAGTCAACAGTATTAGTCTCTTGTAAAGAACCAAGTGTTTAGCTTTGTTTATGATATCCATTTTATCTTTTTTTCATCTTGTCTTTTTTAATTTTCTTTGAATTTATTTTTGTACTTAGATCTTAAATTGAATATTTAACTAATTTTCATTGTTTCTTTTCTAGTATAAAGAGTTTAAATTCTGAATTTCTAATTCTTGAACTCTACCTAAAAATTTAGTACATATTTTAATTATTGTTTAGAGTTAAAATAAAATATTTTCTGAATTTCATTATAGTTTTTCTTTGGGTTATTAATGCACAGAGAGGTAAGTTCTTAAAATTTTCTTTACCTACTCATGTCTTAGTTATATTTTTTGTTTTACTGCTGAATTAATATTATGATCAGAGCATATGGTATTTATAATACTAGTACTTCATAATTTTTGGTGACTTGTTATATGATCAGTTTTCATAAACATTTCATATGTTCTTGTGGGAAAATGCAAATTTTTTATCAATGGGCACAATCTTAACTGTACCTATTAAGTGAACTCATTCATTCTTTTGTTCCGTTCTTTATCCTGTCAGTTTTTGGTCTGCTTGTTCCAGGAATTTTTTTTTTTTTTTAATAATGCATTTGGCACTCCTTCTATGACTAAATTTGACAATTCTTGTTTTACTCTTGCTTCTTTTTTGTTTGTGTCTTTGCCCTTCTCCTCCTCTCTTCCCTTCCTCTCCCCCTTCTCTCTTCTCTTCTCTTCTCTTCTCTTCTCTTCTCTTCTCTTCTCATTTCATTTCTTTCTCTCCCCACCCCTTCTTCCTGATGCTGGGGATTGAATCTAGGTCCTCACACATGATAGGCAAACACTCTACCATTGGCCTATATCCCCAGCCCTTACTGTTAGTTGTTTAAAATAAAATTTGAAGTTAGCAAGGCTAGAATTCTTCTATCTTCCCAGTAAACTGAGTTTCTTAAGTCATGGTACAAGTGACTCTCTTCTCTAGGTAAGCTTCCCCCCCCCACCCTCCAGTACTGGGGGTTGAACCCAGGGCCTCGTGCTTGTGTGCTTTGCAAGTGCTGAACCACTAAGCTACACGCTCAGCCCCTTTTTTTTTTCCCTCTAGGTTTTGAGACAGGGTCTCGCTAAATTGCGCAGACTGCCTCTGGTCTCGAACTTGTGATCCTCCAGCCTCCGCCTCTTGAGTCCCTGGGATAACAGGCATGAGCCACCCAGCCCAGCTCTTGTAGCTCTAATATTAATGTAAATACAGTCACTTAAATTTCAATACCTTTTCCTGATAAATCTCTTTGTATCTTTTTTTTTTTTTTTTTGGTGGTACTGGGAGTTGGAGCCAGGGCTTGGCACTTTTCCTGCTTTGCAAGTGCTGGACCACTGAACTGTACCCTCAGTCCATTTTTTGTTTTTACATTTTTGAGACAGGGTCTCACCAAATTACGAAGATTGTCTCTGGTCTCGAACTTGCAATCCTCCTGCCTCCACCTCCTGAGCCGCTGGGATTACAGGCGTGAGCCACCATGCCCAGCCCATCTCGTTGCATCTTTCAGTGTTCAAAGTTTCTGTGTCTTTAACTATCCACAGATGGATTTTTTTCCCACCTTTGACTCTTCCTTTTTTTTTAATTAGAAATTTTTAATGTACATCATAATGTGATTCATTTTGACATGCTTTTCATTGTGACAATTTTCATATATGCAATTTGATAAACATTATTCATATAGGTTACCCCTTACCCTCCCCTATGCTCCTCCCCCTCCCCCCTTCCCATCTAAGTTTCCCATCCAAGTCTTCTCTATCTTTTACTATGTAGTATTTTTCTATATGTCCTTGGGTTCCAGTTCTGTTCAAGATAGAAACTTTTCCTGTAGTGTTCTTTGTTTTTATCTTGTTAGAACAATTACATTTATACAATTACATTTATATTTAGAACAAGTCCATTTATATTGACCTCATTCTTATCTTCCCTCCCCCCCTTTTATTATGATCTGACCTTTGAGTAGGATTTCTCCTTCTTGTAATTTTGAAACAGCTCCCTCATATGAGTGAGAACATGTGTTGTTTCTCTTTCTCAGCTCGTGGTCGTTCACTTAAAATAATTTTCTCTAATTTCATCCATTTTGCTACGAATGACCTTATTTCATTTTTCTTGATTGCTGAATAGTATTCCATTGTGTATATATACCATAGTTTTTTTATCCATTCTTCTGTTGAAGGGCACTTTGGTTGATTCCATATCTTTGCTATTGTGAAAAGCGCTGCATTGAACATGGAGGTGCAGGTGTCTCTGTGGTATGATGACCCATCTCCCTTTGGGTAAATTCCCAATAGTGTTATAGCTGGGTCATATGGTAGATCTATTTTTAGTTTTTTAAGATACCTCCATATTGATTTCCACAGTGGTTGCACCAATTTACAGCTCCACCAACAATGTAAAAGTGTTCCCTTTTCCCCGCAACCTCGCCAGCATTTGTTGTTGTTTGTTTTATTGATCTTGGCCAT
>VMDO01010936.1:0-69300 GCA_007922755.1 Pedetes capensis
ACAGAATCTAAGATGGGAGGAATAAGAAAGCACCAGAGTCTGCTTCATACTTCATTGGTTTCTTATTGTTGCTACAAGATGCATCCATTTATTCTGAAGAGTAGGAGAGAAGTTCTTGCCCAGTGGACAGTGAAGGGGAATCATGGTTTAAGGGCAATGAGTTGAGGCAGTTGATTAAAAATCAGGTTGGTTGGGACTCACAGTTTAAAAAGGTGCTGGCCTTGGATATATAATAAAATGCCCAAGACTTTTGGGAACAAGTGCTTTGGGAATGGGAGGACATCCTTGCTTGTCACTTCTCCTTCCTACCCCTCCAAGTAAATTATGCCCTGATGTATTCTTCTGAGTGGCTGAACTATTTTAGAATTAGAAGAATGTCCTAGCTTTCATTCTCAGCCTCCATGGAGATAGAGAATCTTTTTCTATTAAACACTTGACAAAATTTAGTATGCTTTCTCCCAAAGACTTTATTATATATGGTTGTTAGTATTCTCTACTTATGGCAGATTTATCTAGATAGGACATTCGTAACTTTATCTAATTTTAAAATAATTTTTAATTCAAGAGTAGACAAGCAAATTTGCCTCTGAGTATTAATTAGTATAATGGGTTTTCTGTGGGGTGACCTATGATTATAACCAGTTCAAGAGTAACTCTTAGAGCAAACACTTCTGTATTTCAAACAATTCACTTAAAATCAACTTGAGACATATCTTCTCAAAAATTGGAGACTAACTGTATTACTGGAAGCAGTTCTATATAAATTGATGTGTGGATTATATGCAACAAAGAAATGTACTATTTAAAGAAATGTTACAGGAAATTATTTCATAAACATTGATCATTTCCTACATTATCTGAGGTACATGTATGAATTGTTGTTGTTGTTAGGTGCCATTGAGTCAGTATCTGACTCATAGTGACCCTATGTACAATAAGTGAAACACAATTGTCAGTGCTTCTCTGCTATTCATAGGGTCTCCAATGGTGACATGTATGAATTGTTGTTGTTGTTGTTAAGTGCCGTCGAGTCGGTATCCTACTCATAGCGACCCTCATAGGGTTTTCAATGGCTGACTGTTTCCGGATTGCCTTGGGAGTGGATTGCCAGGTCCTTCTCCCAGTTTTGCGGTGCTGGGAATTGAACTCGGGACCTCAGAGACTGCAAAGCAGCTCTCTACCAACTGAGCTAAATCCCAGTCCCATGTATGAATTAGATATCCTTAAAACATATAATTTAAGTATAATTAATACCAGGATTTTTAGTCTCTTTAAGGCATGGCTCCTAGATCTTTAAATTTCTCTTTAAAAACAAAAGTTAAACTCAGAATACGTGACAAAGACATCAAGGTTTCTTCAAATGGAAGGACCAAAAGCATTCTCTGCAGCTTCCAAATCTCCACCACCATATGCAAAGTGATGATCTAATTCCCTACAAACACCTTGCTTTTTTTTTTCTCTCTCTCTAATGAAATATCTGAACCACACATGCACAATTAAGATTGTTCAAGTACAAAACATTATTTGAATACAGTTGTGGAGTTCTGTGGGTATAACATAAACAGGTAAGTTATAAACAATTAGAGTGTTGTTTTAAATTTTAACTTAATTTAGCCTCACTCACAAGGGCTTTACAGATTGAGTTAGGAATTTCCCTCTCTCTCCTTTGTTAAGTGCTTCAATTTTCCTTACTGACCACACTCCCGAGAGCTTGAAGGATATGAGGGGCTTTCTTGACCATCTCTGAATTCCTTTCCAACACTGAAACTCTGCGAAGATCCACCAAAGTCTCTGGGCCTCACAGGTAGAACACTGAAGTTTGGGGCCTACAGAAAAAGGCTGCCTCTGTATCCGCTCCTTTTGCTTTGGCTAATTAAAGCTGTTGCCAGTTCCCCTACCCATATTCCTGTTTCCTCCTGCTTCATCTGCTGCCTTCCCTCTCATTCTGTACCCAGTTCTCCAGCACATGTAGACTTTAGGCCTCTGACACTCATGGGTTTTCCTGTCTACTGTCAACAGTTGCCCTAGAAGTCAAGCTTCCAAGGATCTAACCTCCTGAGCTCTGGTAGCTTCCACTGGCTTGCCCTCAACAGCTCTTGTCTACACTTGACTCTACTTCTCTCCAGCCCTAGAGTTGCTTTCCTGATCCAGACCTGCCTATGACTTGGAAGATTCTATGCTGATAGCACTGTTGTTGCCTTGAAGGTTATTTCATTTTTCTTATTACTCTGTGTTTAATTTTTGTTCAAATGAGAGCTCAATTCTTAGTTTATCTCTTTAGTGAGGATGCTAAGTTCCCAGGTCATTTTACTTCTCTTAGCCTTTCTCTGACATTTTCTAGGATCATCCAGTTAGCCTCCACACATGTCAAGAAATAATACTTCTCAGCCAGGTGCTGTAGTACACACCTATGATCCCAGCAACTCAACTCAGGAGACTGAGGCAAGAGGATCACAAGTTCAAGATCAGAGGTAGCCTGTGCAAGTTGGCAAGACTCTGTCTCAAAGTAAAAAAGAACAAAGGGACTAGGGTGCTTCTCAGTGGCAGAGCACTTGTGTTGCATGTGTGAAGCCCTGGGTTCAACCCTCCAGTATCATAAGAAAAATAAAAAGAGAAATAATACTTCTCAATCTCTAATTCTTGAAAATCTCCCTCAGCTATAAACATGTCATTTTTTTCCCTTGGTACATGGGTCATCTGAAGATTCTGTCAGGTATACTTTTAATTCTGTACCAGCTGTCTGGCTTCTTGTTGATATGCATTCCATTTAATACAGACATCCCTTACTATTATTTCTCTCCCTCCCTCTCTCTCTCTCTCTCTCTCTCTCTCTCTCTCTCTCTCTCTCTCTCTCCTCTTTCCCTCCCTCCCTCTCTTCCATAGAGTCTCACTATGCAGCCCCCGCTGGCCTCATACTTGGACTCCTCCTGCTTCAGCCTCCTAAGTGCAGGTATTACAAATGTGTGCCGCCATACCAGGCAAGAAATTCCCTGTTTATTCCTTCTTTATTTCTGGCTCACAGCTCAGTCTATAGATGAAAAGATGCAAAGATGACATAACATATCCTGTCCTTGCTGTTAGTGCAAATGATGAGAGACAAACAGTGGAATTTGGAAGGTACACTAAATTTACAACTTGGTTTTTGACCACCAGGAAAAAATTTAGAGGGTATGTTGCAATAAACATGGGAATGGAACATGTCTTTATACATACCATTTTATTTTGCTTGAACATATGAGGAATCTGAACGTCTAGGTCTTTTGTAGCCTCAACAGCCTTGAGATGCTATGGAGCCTGCATGCCAAGTGTTTTAGTCCATTTGTGCTGCTATGACAAAATACCCTAGATTGGGTAATTTACATCTAATACACATTTATTTTTCTCCATTCTGGAGGCTGAGAATCTGAGATGAAGTACCAGCAGATTCAGTGTCTGATGAGGGCTGCCTTTCTCCTTCACACATGGCTCCTTTTGCCTCATCCTCACATGGAAGAAAAAGAAAGAGCAAAAGGCACTAGGGCTCTCTTCTCAATAGTATTCCTAAGAACACAGATCGATTCATGAGGCTGACTTAGTGGCTTCCCAAAGTCCCCATGCTTTGGCACTACTAAATTGAAAAATGAGTTCCAACATATGAATTTTAGAGGGACACACATTCATTCAGACCATGGCACCAGGGTTCTTTCCTCCCTTGTCATGCTTACCCTCAGTGAGAAATGTTCTCAAATTAAAATGTGTATTTTCTACTGAATTATGGCATTTATCACTCTAGAAGGCTTTCAACGTTTTATTCTTTTGTGCACATAAAAATGAATAAAGATAGTGTTTATAAAAGCAAAGCGGCCCTTTGTTACTCTGCATTGTTTTATTTGTCTTTTGAGACTTACATTTGACATATAAGGATGCCTTCTTATAAGCAAATGGATATGGTAACACAGGACTTTAATAAATTCAATCAATACATATATAAGAATGATTTTTTAAAAATTCCAGTTCTTGCTGATGCTGTCAAGAAATTCTGCTTTAGTAGATGGAAGGACTTTCAAGCTCAACTGTGTATTGATCACTCCTTTTACTTAGTATTCCCTTGGAATTTTATGTTTCCAAAGAGCTTACAACTGTTTATCATGTTGCTGTGTGTCAACCCTAGTGTACAAAATATATGGCCAAACTCTATTTGCAGATTGTGATCCTGAGATATATGGAAGGTAAGTTTCTTCTATAATCTATCACAACTTCTGAACAAAAGTGTTTTAATTTATTTTTGCACTGAGATAATTTCATAAAGTTTCTAGCATGTGATGACCACTTTACCTTATAAGAGTAAGGCAAAGGAAGACCTCTTTTTTTCTCTAAAATAAAAAAAAATCAACAAGTATATAGTGAGTGTCTCTTGTACTGTAAAATATGACACAAAAGATTGCTTGAGCTTCAAGGATTTTATAACCTATTTTTAAAGAATTCACACAAATTCATACTTATATAAATTGTATATAGACAATTTGCCAGAGGCTGGGGATATGGCTCTGTGGTACAGTGGTTTCATAGCATGTGTGAAACCTTGGGTTCAATACCCAGCACTTCCAAAAACAAAAAATTACCAGAAAATGAAGAAGAAGAAAGAAAAGAGAAAGTAAAAAAGAAACTCCAATTTGTATTAAATGCCCCATTCAGTGCAAGGACCTGGAACACAGAAGACCCGCCCTTTGGGCTGAAGTGATCAGGGAGGTCACAAAAGGAAGCTGATTAGGTTCCTGAGGGAGGAATGGCATTCCAGACAGGAGGAAAGGCCAGACACAGGAGTGAGCACATTTTATTCAGAAGACAGGAAAGATGCCAAGGAAGATGCCAAAGAAATTTTAAGGAGAGAAAACTGCATTGATTATAACCTTGGAAATTAAACATCCAACAGGTGGCGCAGTTCTAAGAAAAGCACAATCCATGCATTTTATGAACTAAGACTTATCACAGTGGATATTGGATTCCATCATGCGATTGAGGGGGAACACATATATTGACTATAGGTTTCTTTTCCTCTTTGCCACACTATTCTCAGCAGGAGATATTCCCAAACTAAAATTGAAAGCTGTATGCATGTACTGAAAAAAAATCACACTGAATATTACTAGTGTGTGTAATTAATACCTGTTACCCAAATATAAAATAAAATAATTTTTTGAGACAAGGTCTCATTATGTAGCCCAGACTGCACTTCAATGCACAATCCTCCTATCTCACCTCCTGAGCGCTGGGATTATAGGTGCATGCCCTGCATGCATCTAAAGTAATCTTTCAATATTTATTTTCCACTGAACTGTGGTATTTCTATGCTAGAAGCCTTTTAACCTTTTGTTCTTTGACTCTCTTGTAAAGGCTTGTACAATGCTTTTGTAAAAAGTAATTGGACACATAAGGTGACTATAACTCTCTTCTTAAGAAGCAGGAGAAGCCAGGCGCAGAGGCACAGGCCTGTAATCCCAGCGACTCTGGAGGCAGAGGCAGGAGGATTGCAAGTTTGAGATCAGAGGCAGTCTGAATAATTTAGCAAGACCCTGTCTCAAAAAGTAAAAAAAATGGGCTTGGGGTGCAACTCAGTGGTCCAGTACTTGCAAAGCATGCAAATGGGAGGTTCTGGGTTCAACCCCAGTTCCACAGGAAAAAAAAAAAAGCAGCAGCAGCAGCAGGTGATATTGTATTACTCCCACATTGTGGATGAGAAAATTGAGGCTCACCACGTTGTTTGACTATGTCCACATAACTAGTCTACACAACTCTCAGATCAGGCTTTGACCTACCAATATTTATCTTCTCAAAGGCTTTCCTCTTAATTATTATGCTACATCACATAATCTCTGAGCAATAGCTGGATGGGTTTCAGCTCTGCAGTTAATAGTTATAAAGACCAGGACAAATTACTAATAAATCCACATCTCAGTTTCCTTATCTATAATTGCAGTTGAAAATAATAACACTTACCTCTTGGAGTGCTATGTAGATTCAATGAAATGGTGTCTATATATGGCCTAAAGGTGACTGAATGTTCCCCAAATGTTAAGTCCTCCTTTCTTCCCATATCAGCCACCTCTAATATTTAAGTGCATAACCATTATATTTCTTCCAATAGTGGTGTAGTCTTATTCCTCAACTCATTCAGCAGACTGAAAACCTTTCTAAATGACCAGAGGTATAAAGTAGTTTCTATAAAATTCCCTAATGGGAGAAGGAAGTGGCAACCCACTCACGAAGCAATGCCCAAACAATCAGACATTGAAAACCCTATAAAGGTCTCTATGAATTGGACACTACTTGACAGCACCTAACAACAACAACAACACGAAATTCCCTTGAGAGGGAATTAGCTCATATGTGGAACTATGTTCTACCTCTGCTCCCCTTAGAGACAATAAGATTATGGCACAGTGGTCTGTGTTCAGAACTGAATGCCTAACTACCCATTTTCAAATCTTGGTTCTGCTTCACTAGCTGTGTCTACCTGGATAAATTATATAATCTGTCTCTGCTTCAGTTTCTTCATCTCTGAAATGGGAATATTAATATGGGCTATATTGATATTATAATGGGACTATATATAGGAATATTAATAATAGTGTCATAGCTTTTTTATGAAGTTTGAACAAATTAATGCAACCAAAACATAGACTTATATATTCAATAAGTTTTAGCAGCTATGGTTATTTATTATTTCCCACAATAACCAAAACAATTTTGTTTGCATATTACAAAAAACCTGCACAGATACTCATCTATTTAAGCATTATGGTTATACAGTGAGAATGGTAGAGGGATAGTTATTATTGCCATTTCATAATAGTTTTGTTTTTGGAGAGGGGTAAATTAAACATTATTATTTTTAAATTTTTCAAACAATATGAAGAAATTCAGTAGAAATAAAATGCTGAATCCTACCACCTACAAGGAAACCAGTTAGTTTGGTGACTGTCCCTTTATGCACTTGCCTCTTTCCAAATTTTTGTAGATGGTTGTGTTGTTATGAATGTGATCATGCTTAGCATCCACTTAAAAAGCATTAATTGAATACTAAGCTTGGCTCAAGGAATAGTGGTAGAATTAGAAGGCAGTGCATGGACACGGGCCCTTCTTAATATACTGGAAACTAAAGTCAATATGTCACAGGATTAGAAGGACATAGTAAGAGCAATCCTTCCAGGCCCGATGACCATGCATTGGGAGACATTCTATACAGACGAATGCCAACAACAGGCCATCTGTAACCAGAACAACACTGTCCCTGTAGGTCTTGATTGCTTGTTATGGCAAGGGCCAAACTTTGGCACAGGCCTGCAACAAGCAATGGGGCCTATGGAAAGCTTTGAACAATTCCGAGCCTGCGCAAGGCAGGCCTGGGATAGGCTTTCACGTGGCGGGACAGCTCTCAGCTTGGTTGCTTTGCGGTAACGGACTGATGAGCTGTTCCCGGACTTTGTCGAAGGGTGTCCCGCAACATAGAGCATAAGATGGCGGGGACATACAAGGAGTCCAAGCAGGTTATGCTAAGGACCCTCGTGTGGAATGGCATGTTTAACATCTGCCGGCAGGCGTGTCAACACCTAAGGAATAGCAGGGTGAGCGATTGGATAATTGCCACCCAAGATGTTGGCACTTCAGGTCAGTCCACTACCCTATTGGCCCAGACTATTAAGGATTTGAATAATCAACTATTACAGTCAAATAGGGAAATGATAAAAACTTTGAATAACACCTTGTCTAAGAACATAGCGGCCCCCGGTACACAGCCCAATGCCCCAACCAATGCACAGTGCTACCAGTGTGGTGGTATGGGTCATTGGAAGTCAAACTGCCCCTGGGGAGGGACAACCAGTAAAATTAACCATCAAATGTCCACCTGTCTCAGGTACCGACGGGGATGACATTGGGTGAGGGATTGCCCTGACAAAACCTCGCTCTTCCCACCCAATGGTCCCTGCACACTCTGCAAGATGCGCAAACACTGGCTTAGGGATTGCCCCATGAAGCAGCAGTTAAACTAGGGCCAGGGCAGCTCCTAGCCCCACCTAGAAAGGAGATAACATCATTAGAGCCCTCACTTGCTGTGAATTGGGCAATCCCTATTGACAGGACAGGTTTCCCTCCCACAAAATTGATTAAAATAGGGAACAAATTATTTAAATTTACAATTGAAAAGGGGAGCCAAAAAGACAGTCCTGAAGAGGGAGGAGGTCCCTAAAACCTGGAAGTTAATCAAGGGATACCCCCTAGAGGGACTAGCAGAAGTCACCTGCTGCTCATTTAGAACAGAGCAGGAATTCAAATGGGCCGACCTGGAAGGACATCACAGGAGGTTCCAACCCCTGGTCTCCAATGGAGTACCATATAACCTGTTGGGATGGGACCTCCTAGGGGATATGGGAGTGATAATAGCCACCAATGGAATAATATTTATTGATCAAGATCAGGAGCCCAAATATTGCCTGTCCTTCTAAAATCTCTGAATCAAGTAGTAACGAAATTCCCCCCAAAAAGCAATCTTGTGGTTCCCTAATAACAGCAACCGTTCCCAAGGAGGATCCCCAGATACCTCTAATATATGCCTTATTTATTCATGGAAAAATTAAAATAAAGAGGAAAGAGGTATCAAGATTATGGGAAATAATGAGGGCAATGGGTCCTCATATCCTAAATAAGGATATGAGAGACCCCCAAACTTGGGAAGAGTTAATAAAAATAACAACATCAACATATAAAGGGAAACCAGTGAGACCATATATAAATAGATTAAGGACACGAAAAGAAATTACTATGAAAATAAAAACTCGATTAATGTGCCTCGCAGGTCAATAGATTGACCCCAACAATGAGCAGGGCCACCCTTTAGTGCAGACGCCATTGGCTGATACAAAACCCCTCGCCTAGATTAGATATCAGATGAACCAGTCTGGGTGGACCAATGGCCACTAAAGAGGGATGAACTGATGGCATTAAAAGGCCTGATTAAAGAACAGTTAACAGCAAGCCAAAAACGGAAATCCTATAGCCCGTGGAACACTCCAGTGTTCCTATATAGAAAGAAAACTGGAAAATGGAGGCTTCTGCAAGATCTAAGACAGGTTAATAAGACCTTAAGACCTTGGGGGTGCCCGCAAAGAGGGTTGCCATTATTGTCTGCCATATCAGTAGGCTATTCAATTCTGGCGGTGGATCTTAAGGATTGTTTCTATTCAGTCCCCTTACATCCAGAGAACTGTAAGAGGTTTGCATTCACAGTCCCTAACTTTAATAACAAGGGGCCTGTGGAATGCTATGAGTGGCTATGCCTCCCCCAGGGCATGGCCAACAGCCCAGTGACTTGTCAGGAAGCTGTGGACGCTGCCCTGAGACCAAACAGGGGAGAGGGAGTCCAATTATATCATTATGTGGATGACCTCCTCATAGCCACTCCCAATCCAAATGCCCTGCCAGAATTGGAAAAGAGGCTAATAGAATGCCTCAAGAATGCTTCCTTTTCAATATCAAAAGAAAAAATTCAGAGAACATTGCCCATAAACTTTCTTGGGTCAACGATCACCCTCAATGGAGTAAAACCACAAAAGCCCCAAATAATGCTCCCAGAAAAATTAACATTAAATAGCCTCCAAAAATTTTGTGGGCATGTCAACTGGCTCTGGCAATGGCTGAAGATTCCAACATCTGACCTTCAGCCATTGTTTGACTTATTAAAAGGTGACAAGAGCCCAACATCACCAAGGACTCTTACACCGGAGGTGAAATTGGCCGTATCCAAATTACAGGAAGACATAAATAATTCAGAATTGAAACGGTATAACCCAAAGGAAAAGTTATATGTCCTCTTATTTAACATCACGCCCATAATCGTAGGAGTGATTTATCAGAAAAAGGGGCCCATGGAGTGGTTACATACATCGATAGGAAGCAGGCCACGTCACCTAGATGAGATCCAGGCTATGGCAAAGATGGTAAAGCAGGCCAGACTTAGATGCTTGCAGATTTTTGGAACACAGCCAGATGAAATAGTGATGCTGTACCCATTAGCCGACATAGATTGGCTGCTACAGGAACATTCCGGTTTTGCTCAGGCTTGTCTCAACTTCCCAGGGCAATTAGGTTGTCATTATCCTAAGATGCATTGGATTGCCTCCTTTAAGAACCTGCCTTGGCTTCCTCCAAAGATATTCATAAAGGAGCCCTTGGAGAATGCCAAACTAGTGTTCATGGATGGGGGACAGAAACGGAGTGGTTATCATAGTCTATCCCCCCGAGCTAGACAAAATATTATGTCAGCAGTCAATTCCATTGCCAGAGAGGTCTGTCCAGTTCAAGGAATTATATGCTGCTATGTGGGCCATAGAAAATGTGAGTGAGCCCTTTAACTTATATACAGATAGCTTATATGTAGCCAATCTGCTGCCTTGGCTGGGACGTTCCTTTGTCCACCTGGATAGCAACCCTTTATCACTCATGATGATAAAGGTATCATCTTTATTGGCTACACATTCACAGCCCATTTTCTTGGAGCATATAAGCAGTCATCAGCCACTGCCAGGTTTCTTAGCAGAAGAAAATGCACAGGCAGATTTACTAGCCTCAAATTTAGATTCAGTGCAAGTAGGCATGGCTAACCCTCAGGACCTTCATGAGCTAATGCACGTGAATGTTGGAGGACTCAAAAATTGTTTCTGGATGTACCTCCATGGCAATTGAAACAGATCATCCATAGTTGCTCCCAATGTGCAGCTTTAATTCACGCTCCACTGTTGCAGTCCATGGGAGTGAACCCAAGGGGGCTCAAATCCGATTGTATCTGGCAAACAGATGTTTTTCACCATAGCCCATTTGGGAAACTAAAGTACATTTTCATTATAATTGACACCTTTTCTAAATTCCTTTGGGCTACTTGCCAGACAGGGGAGTCCACTAAGAAATTAATAAACCATCTTTTTGTTTGCTTTGCGATCATGGGACTCCCCAAAGCAATCAAAATGGATAATGGTCCCGATTTTACCAGCCAGGCATTTAAAACCTTTTGTGCCCTGTGGAACATTGAGCACACAACTGGGATTTCATACAACCCCCAATGCCAGGCCATTGTGGAAAGAACTAACAGGATACTCCAGGCTCATTTGAAAAAAGAAAAGGGGGGAGAGTATCCACCATCAGTAATGTTAGCGAAGGTACTACTAATATTAAACGTTCTGGATATACCAAAGGACCAGAACAAAAGCAGAATAAAGAGACACTGGGGTCAACCTCCTCGTCCTCCAGAGAAATGGGTACGGTGGAAGGACCCAATGACAGCCCATTGGAGAGGTTGCCATCTGTTGCCATCAGAAACAAGGAACACAGCTTGTGTATTTCCAGGGGAAGAAAAAGAACCGTGCTGGGTACCAGTGAGAAACATGGTGCGAGCCACGGACAAAGAAATACAATAAAGAAAGAATAACAGCTATTTCTTTTCCCCACAGCCATGCTCTGAGCATTCACAAACAGACTGACAGTCTGGACTCCAAGGCTCGAGGGTTATAACTGTAAATAGTCGTTAAATTGTTGTATTTAAATATATTTGTTGATATTGTTTTAAGTGTAAAAATGTTAAATTTAGGAAGAATTACCATCCTTATGATGTTGTATACAGTAGTATCGAACTTAGTAAGAAAGGATCCAGATGGGATAAATGACAGAATTGAGAAATAATATGTCTGGTGATACCATAAACAGCTCAGAGTTGATAACAGGAATGACTAGTCCAACTATTACTCCCCTGACCAAAAATGACACACAAGACCCACTAACAACTCTCCCAATAACTCCAACATTAAATTCTCAATATCAAATAACAAATAGAACACAACAAGTGCCTAAGTCTAAGAGAATCTCTTGGAAATGGAAATTTCCAAGTGACTACTCTAATTATGAGCAAGAACCAGAATCTATACATATTGGATTAAAGAAAGGGCAGAAAATGAGAAATGAAACAGATACACTCAAATTAAATGGAAAATTTATAAAAACAAAAATATTAGAAAATGGGACAGTAATCTTTGTAGAAGCAGAGATGAGCAAGGAAAATGACGAGGGCTTCACCCAAATTATACTGTCTGATGAAGAAATACATGAAATATATAATCGAAACACTGAATCTATAACAAGAAAAATAAAAAATCTAATAAGACAGGCAGTCAATCCCATCATATTGGCTAATGAGGAAGTGATTCCACTACATAACAAAAAGGCACAAGATAGATACAAGGAAATAACTCATCAAATAGTTGTACAATTAGGAGTCAAACAAGCAAAAGGGAAAAACAGAATGCCCAAGATAGATCAAAAGATAGAAGGAAAACCTCTAATGATGTAGGCAGATGGCCCACAAATCACCATCCCCGCCTCTGATGGCTCAGGGAGGACTCTGGGAGATAAGACGTGAAGATTGGAAGGGCCAAAAGAGGGGAAGGAAGGTGGTGAAGCTGGGTCATTGCAATACCAGTATTGGGCATTTGTTCCTAATCCTCCAATAAACAGGGCTATATCTTGGGATGACTTGCCAATATTAGTATATGATAATAACACAGAATGGTTACCAGGTCCCTATGAATTTAAAGGTCCCATGATAAGACCAGAGGAAGGAAAAACCATTAAGAACTATAAGGTTGGAGTACAAGGTATTCCAGTGTGTTTAGGAGAAGGGTTACATTGTCTCAAGCTTGGCTAACCACATTGGCCTTCAACAGATGGTCCGGTTTATAGGGAAATGTCCCTCAGTATGTTATCATTTATTTCAACTAAATTATTCCACATGAATGCAATAAACAACTCGATGACCAACCGGAATATTGGATCCAATACAATAAGTGCCCGAATTCTCACACCTGGATCCTTAATAATGACTCCCATGGAGTTGTAATGGACTGGAGTTTGGCTGACTCCTGCCGAGCTGAGAACAAAACTGGGAAGGAAGACTCTGTAAGCTTTCCTTTCCCGTGGAAAGTTAAGTAGCACCAGGGAGGATATTCACCACCTGCCCCCTTTTTAGTAGGACAGTTCAATCCAATTCCGGACAGAGGGACAGTCCTGAAGAAACAGGACCATATCTGGAAATTGGCCACAGCCCTGTGTCCAATATGGGCAATGGAGCAAAAGGAAAGCAATGAATACCATCCACTCGCTATTCCTATATAAGCTTGTGTGCGTGTGCCCTACCTCCTAATCATTGGGAGCACAAAACGGGATGCAGTAGAAGGGTTTGTGTCATGTGAGAAATGTACAATGCACACGTGTATTGATCAGTGTGAAATTGGATTAGGAAAAACAAAATACGTATATATTAAGAATGAGAGAAAATACGTAGATCCCAGTCAAAATGGACAGGCCATGGCAGGAATCCCCTACTATGGCACTGCTCCATAAGGCAATGTCTGATATGTTCAAAAGAACCAAAAGGTTTATGGCCACCGTCATCGCAGTAGTTAATGGCATAATTGGAGTCACAGCACTGGCCACTACAAGTGGGGTAGCACTCCAATAATCTGTACAAACAAAAAATTATATCGAATCATGGCATTCTGAATCTGTTAAATTGTGGTCTGGCCAACGTAGTATAGATCAGAGTCTTCAAGAACAAATTAACGAGTTGTGCCAGGCCATCATTTTAATAGGAGATCAGCTGTCAGGAATACAACAGTGGCTACAATTGCACTGTGATTGGAATTCAACCAGTTTTTGCATAACACCTGCAAAATACTATGAGGCGCAGCATAATTTGTCCATTGTTAAAAGGCACATATCAGGGATAGGAAACGCATCTGCCCTTATCCAGGACCTACATAAGGAAATTATCATCATGAAGAATCGGACATTGCCAACAATCACAGGGGAAGACGTGTTAAATAGACTAGTCAGTAACATGAAATCAATGAATCCATTTAATCGAAATTTCTTTTATAATCCACTGAACATCTTAATTGTTACCTCAATAGTCATTGTAATTGTTATGATTGTTAAAATGCATTGTATAATCAGAAGAGGAAAAATGGAGAGATGATGGGCTGTAATTCAAGCCACAGTATCACTTATAAGACAAAATGTACAAATGCAACAGAATGCTCACACTATTGTGTAAGGTAACACCATGTAAAATGGATCCTTGTAAATAGTTCTTGTATTTCCTGTAGATAGATACTCTATAGTTACTTTGTGTTAGTTTAAACTTACAATGTTATTATGATACTTTTGCTGTTTTGTTGTTGTAACTCAATAGTGTACTTTAGAAGCCAATCAAAACGAAGCCAATCAAGAGGAGGTCACTGGTCCTTTTTTCTTTTTTTTAATAGAAAAAAGGGGGAGATGTTGGGGATTTTTAAAATCTACACCATAACTAGGGTCCCTCATATCAGCCTGAGGGACTGACCCCTAGTTGACCCCAGGGCCACATCTTACTCACTCACAAATACCCCTCCCATCGAGTGAGCAAAGATGGCGCCTGACCAGCCTGGCCTGCCTCAACTACCCTAATCCTGATTGGCTATCCTTGGCATCTTCCTTAAATAACCGCCCCTACCTGGCAGGTATGTCAGTTTACCTGCTGTACCAGTCAGGTGTGTGCCCTGATTGGCTAATCCTAGCACATGCCCTCCTCCGGGACCCTATATAATCAGGGCTCCTGGACTCCCTTAAACCTACCACTTCTGACCATCCCTCAACTGCTACCTGGACCCCATCACCTCAACCAGTGCTCTCTACTCCAGTGGACTCTTCAAGCAAGCTGATGCATTCAAGACCAGGGGCCCCAAAGCACCAAAGGCTACAACCAAGCCACGAAGAGCCTCCTAATTCCTCCTATCCCTGGGAAGGAGGGAGGCAGAGAAGGCGAGTTGCGAGAGTTAAGACCAACTGACTTCCAGCCCAGCGGAACACCGGCTGCTGTAGCTGTGCCTTTAAGGCTGATCTGTTCCAGCAGCATGGAATGCTGCAGGCTTAGAGCCAGCACTTATAGCACTTGCTTATGGGTTGCTTGCTTGTTGCACCCCACTTGGGGAGCACCCAATAAACCTTCCTTTCCTGTTTTCCTGTTGAAGGTCTCCTGAGGTCCTTCGTTGGCGCCACCGGCCATTACACCAAACCTGATTCAGTGGGTCCCCAATACCCACGTGGTGTCTGGGCGAGGCTCTGACCTCTGCCAGGCCTGAGCCAAACCCCGACAATTTGAAAAACATTTAGGAGGGAAAAAGAGTTAATTACAGATTAGAAATAGCAGATGAAGAAGATAAGGGGACAGATAATTTACAAGTTTTGCACTGTGTAACAGGATTGTTTAGATAAGGCATTTACTGAGAACAATCGCATTCTCATTCTGTGATAGTTTATTCATTCATTAATGTTATAATTGTCCATCCCAATGAACACTTGTATATTATCATTTAAATTACAGCATACTCCTTTGTTGTATGTATAGATTTATATGAAATTCAGTTAACTATTCCTGTATTGACAAGTATTTAGAGTTTCTAATTTTTTCACAATTTTCAACATAACTATAGTGAATATCTTTTTTATTTGTTTGCAGTACTGGGGGGCTGAACTTAGGGACTTGCACACACCTTTTGCACACACATTACCACTGAGCTGTTCCTCCAGCCTTTTCTTTATTTTTTATCTTGAGACAGGGTCTCACTAAATTACTCAGGCTGCTTCTGTCCTCAAACCTGTGATCCTCTTGCCTCCACTTCCTGAGATGTTGGGATTGCAGGCAATCACTACTGTGCTCTGCCTATAGTGAATATCTTTGTGAAGACATTTGGTTTTATACTTATTCAATTATCTACTTAGGATAAATTTCAGGAAAGGGAAATTGCATGCCCAAAGGGTATCACAATATACATTTTGATGCATATTGCTAAGTTTCCCTGCACAAAAGCTGTATCAGTTTATGCTTATACCAAGAGAGTCTCCATTTATCAATGTCATTTATCATTTCCAACTTTGGGTATCAACAACCTTTTAACTTTTTTCTTTTAATAAGGTTGTTTAAAAAGAGAATAACAGATAAAGAATTAGAGAAGTTAAATGACACATATCACATAGCCAGTGTAGTGAAGCAGGAGAGAAGATTAAGCTTTTCCCATTGGTAACATCTTTGTTTTTCCTAATTTATAATTTTTAAGCATCATCCCTCACAAAGCTAGAAAGTAAAATGAGAAATCCAAACTCTTCATAGATAGCATTTCTTAGGTCTTAGCCTTTTACCTGAAAGTTGAAAAGATAACCCAGACATCCTTAACAAAGAGTCAAATAGAATAATTTAAGGAATAGTTCTGAAAGTCCTATCAATAGAAAATTTCCCATCTTCTAGCTGGGCCCAGTGGCACATGCGTGTAATTCTAATGGCTTGGGAGGCAGAAGCAGGAGGATCACAAGTTTGAGACCAGAGGCAATCTGCATAATTTATTGAGACCCTGTCTCAAAAAGAGTAAAAAAAAACCAAATGGATGGGGGTGGTCCAGCACTCGCAAAGTGGTCCAGCATTCGCAAAGCATGCAAGCGCGAGGCCCTGGGTTCAGCCCCCAGTACCACAACAACAACAACAACAACAAAAATTCCCATCTCCCTCTGGGTCTTTGTACTAGAATCCCAATCATGAAAGGTAGCTTACTGGGCACCCTGGCACACACCTGTGATCCCAGCAACTTGGGAGGCTGAGGCAGGAGGATGGCAAGTTTGAAGCCAGTAGAAGCCTGCCTGCACAATTTGCAAGGCCCTATCTTAAAATAAAAAGTAAAAAAAGGGCTGAGGCTGTTGCTTACTGGTAGAGCACTTGCCTAATAGGTATGAGGACCTGGGTTTGGCCTCCAGTACTGTAAAAAAGAAAAGGAAAGGAAAGGAAAGACAAGAGAGGAAAAGAGAGGAGGGGAGGGGAGAGGAAAGAAGGAAGGGAAATGTGTAAATTATGATTTAAAATCATGGTGAATGTTTAAATTTGAAAAGTGTATTACAGTAAAAGACACATTGCCATCAATCTCCCTCAAATACTCCCCTTGGCTTTGAATACACTGATCCCATCATTCTTGCCACTCACTGAAACAGCTCTGGACATCTTCTTTCATGAGTGTCTTTAGTTGCACTGTCCTGACTGGGTCAATGTCCTAAATCAATTCAAGACACTCAACTTTCATGGTCATTTTGACTTTGGGAAAGAGCCAGAAGTTTCACAGTGTAAGATCCTATGAACAAGGTGGATGACGATATACCATGATGCCTTTATTTAACAAAACCCACCTTACCAGAGCATTGTTCATGATCCATTATTTAGGGTCACTTTAAACACAACTTCTATCAACAGTTGCTCACACTCAGCTGCAATGAACACATTGAAACTTGTCACACACTGTCCCTGAGGTTCTGTGCATCCCTTGCTGCTTCCAGTATTGAAGACCCTTGCACTGCCATTGCAGGACACTCAGAAGCAGCATTCACCACATTTTTTTATTTCAACCTGTATCTTGTCAGTGGCTTTGTCCTCTGCTTTTCTCTTTTCCTTGTGGGGTCACTGTCCCATTCTCAGCAGTTTTCTTCTTGAGACTGGATACTATGCCTTCAGTTAAGTCACACAGTTCTGATGGAAAGGCATGTGAAGAAGATGCAGAAATTAACCAAGAATCTGTGACCATCAAGATCATTTTGGAAGATTTAGAAATGGATGAAGAAAGAGGTGATGACTGGTTTCTCTACCAAATGCTAATGTATCAATAATTTTAAAGGTCATTTATTAGGGCACCCACCATCAGGATGACCCTCCTCCTCCTGAGTGTGTAGAAAACAATAAAAAAGCTAGGTGGTGATGCTCATATCTCTGTTTAGGACTAAGAATTCCTGGAAGCTGACCAAGCGACTCTTTCTTAAATTACTCTGTGTGCCAACCACTTAGACATCAAAGGTTTGCTTGGTGCTACATACAATACTGTAGCACTGTGGCATCCGATCCTGTCAAAAGTTGGAAGCTAAGCAGGGTCAGACCTGGTTAGTGCTTGAATGGGAGACCACCTGGGAACACCAAGTGCTGCAGGCTTGGGAAAAGGACCCAGCAATCCACTCCCAAAAATCAATCAGCCATTGAAAACTCTATGAATAGCAGTTGTTGTTGTTGTTAGGTGCCATCGAGTCGGTATCCGACTCATAGTGACCCTCATAGGGTTTTTCAATGGCTAACTGTTTCGGGATTGCCTTGGGAGTGGATTGCCAGGTCCTTCTCCCATTTTTTGCGGTGCTGGGAATTGAACTCAGGACCTCAGAGACTGCAGCGCAGTGCTCTACCAACTGAGCTAAATCCCAGCCCGCTATGAATAGCAGAGAAACACTAATAATAGCGTTTCGACTGTTGTAATAAGGGCCGCTATGAGGGGGCACTGACTCAATGGCACCTAACAACAATAACAACATATAAGACTGTCACTAACATGATCAAGGAGGGGAATCTTGAGATTTTCAAGAACGTCAACATCAAAATTGATTTCAATGAAGAGGAGGAAACCAAGGTATGCAGAGGAGCCACGAGCATGAAAGGAAGTGAAATGCTGTACTTTTAGTGTATTGCTACACTAAAAGGATTGTTCAAATACCAGTGGAGCTGTTCTGTGCCTATGCTAATATCAGACAACAGTGTGCAGGCACAACAAATTAGCTGTGTTAGTGTAACATCTGTTCTCATTGCACAGGCCTCTTGAATATAGATTCCAACTATGGCTGACTTTCTCCTAGTATGAATGAAAGCTTCTCTCTTTGTATTGTGAATAAAATTGACCTTTGGGTGTTCTCTATAGATAGTGGCATCATGGGTTTTCCCTCTTTCATCAACTAATTTCTGCCTAGCTTATTGTCAAGTTCACTTTAGTGAGGTTTTATAGAACATAGCATTGTAGATAAAACCATTTGCAAAAAGTTCTCTGAAACAGAATTAACTAAATATGATCTTTATGAGTTGGAATTTGTAAAAACCTGCTTGAAGTCCACGTTCTTTGTGGGGTTACTGGAAGGGCTCCCAGCCTCCCAAAGAAAAGCAGTAACATTGGAATTGATTATCCTCTATGTAGCAGGGCTCCTTTTATTAGATATGAGAACTTGGTTTATTATTATTATTTTTAATAGTCTCAGCTTTGAATATATTGCCTGGAGACTCAGTTGCTAGTCAGTTTGCAGTTTTGGGGAAAATGTAACTACAGAGCTTGTGAGTTTTTTAATTAAAAAAGCATAACTGAAAAACAAGACTTTTACCTTTTAAGGCCAAAGTGTTATATATCTAAAATACTTATTAAAATACAAATAAATAAAATCTATGTTATGATGATTAACACATTGAAACCACTGGCACAGTGGAATGTCTTAACATGTAGATCACCTTTAGAGCATCTGTGAAAAGGAATGCAGATGGAACATGTTAGTTTTAATGTGGGAAGAGTCAGACAGGGAAAGGTGAGGTGGGAGACTCCACTTACCTCACAATAAGGCACATAGCCTACCAAGCACTTGAGAATGTTCAATACCCTTGAGTCACTTCCCAGAATGGGATTCAAATTCTGCACAAAAAACATGGGCGAGCCAAGCACAATGGCACAAGCCTGTAATCCCAGCGACTTGGGAGGCAAAAGCAGGAGGATCACAAACTTAAGGCCAGAGGCAGCCTGTGCAACTTAGTGAGACCATGTCTAAAGATTAAAATATAAATTATGTAATAAATGTAGGTTGTCAGTTTTACTTCTTTCCTGACATCCTCCTCCCTCCTAGGGCCCCCTCCCCTCTTATATACACACCCCTTACCAAAGAGAACAATGTGCCCACACATAAACCCTAGAGAGAATTTTTGCAGGGTTCATGATGGGCATGTTCTAAAGGAGACAACAGTGGCCAGAGTTGGCTGGTCTGTGGTTCTCATGAGACCACAGGTTTCTTTTCTTTGGGGACCAACCAATCTGTCTGGCCCACTCACTGTAGTCCTGTCAAAATATTTGCCAAAAATCAGAAGGAGGAAACTGGAGGTATAGTACAGAGAAAAGGAAGGAAATTAATGTTTACTACTTTCTGCTTTGCACTGTACATCTTGTTAGGAATATAATTCTCTTGTTAAACTCTCCTGTAAATCCTGCAATCTTGTTTCCTTCCCTTTCTTGCTTTCTTTGTCATATATTTTATGGTATTTTTTTGCAGTAGTTCTATACAACTTATAGGCTTACTCCACATAATAAGTGGAAGAAATAGCAAATGACACTATTTTTAGAAAACAAGTACATAGCTGTGCACAGTGGCACATGCCTGTAATCCCAGCAACTTGGGAGGTAGAGGCAGAAGGATCACAAGTTCAAGGCCAGGGGCAGCCTGTGTAACTTAACAAGACCCTATCTCAAGGTAAAAAATAAAAAATGGGCTGCGGGTGCAGCCAGGGGTAGAGCACTTGCAAAGCATGCATGAGGCCCTGGGTTCAACCACCTAGTACTGAAAAAAAAAGGGGGAAAAAGTATGCTAAGATTAACAATAACAACAACAAATCTTTCTTATAAAAAATTGTTTCCACTAAATCATGAAGCTTAAACATCCTTTCACTTGTAGTTTTATAATGATATTGAACAATTAAGGCTCAAAGGGAGATTAATTTCCCAATTAATTAAAGGTTTCAAATCTCTTATGGCAGTTCTCTTTGGAGAAAATATTTCTAGTAAGTATAGATCTGTTAGAGCTGTGTTACTGAAAATGAGTATAGCACAAGGAAAGTAACTGATGATCTTTAAATTGATTGGAGACCACTAATACTTGTTGAGCTTATCATTCTGAACATCATTTTCATATTGATGATGAAGTTGCAGGAGACCAAACCTGGTGGTATGATAGGCTTTGGAAACTATGGTTAGGATTAATCCTCATAGGAACAGTTTTGTCAAGGTCTATCTTTTCCCTTAAAAGGAGTAAAATCAACAAAGGTAATCAGGAAATGATTGTCAAATTCCAATTAAAAATACTTTAGCACCTTTCAGAAAACCTATTACATCAATGATACTCACTTAAAGAAACCAACGAGAATAAGATCCCATACAGTTAAAGACTTTCCCCAACCTAGCTGAATACACAAATATCCTAGTAAATAACATTTCAGTTGGTTCTGACTTTACACCTTTCTCTAGAGGCACTGAGTAAATAGATTTCCTGTTTTCTCCAATGTCCTCACGCACAGCTGAATTGCCTAGCTACTTAAGTTCTACTCAAGACATTATTAGAGGGTCTAACTCCCTGGTCCAATGTGAGATTTACATTAGAACTTTGCCACTGTGTATTGACTCTCATAACAACTAGTTACCAAGACACCATTTGGCCCCTAATGCTTTGCCAAAGGTGCCCAAAGAACTGTAGGTTATGCCCCAACTTTCCAAAGCCTGTAGAGAAGTAGTTGAATTTTACAGACAACAGGGCATTAGAAACCATACCAATTCATCTCTCTTCTCTATCTTGTTAACAAGAATATACCCTGTATTCACAGGGATACAGACTGTAATGATGGTTACTGTCCATTCATATTCTAAGATCAAATGGTTCCGCCATTTCTGTACCTTACAATCTGACCCAGTGCAGCATCTTTGTAAGAATTAGAGAAAGGCACAACCTCAGGGGTGGACACAGCCCCATGTCTGGAACTAATTCTTAACAAGTGGAGAACAACCTAATGTCAGCCCTTAGCTGGGCACAATCTAGTGTACACAATGCAGCATGATCATTTATGACAGACAGCAGGCATCAAAGCAAAAGCCCTAAGTCCTGGACTTACAGAACAAAAACTGAGATTCAAGATTAACTGGAACTGTGCTAATGCATTGTTGTAGGAAATATAATCCTTACATGTTTACACACATGTCTGCTTTATTCCGAAAAAAGAATCAGCACCTAAAAATGGCATTTGTCTTCTTAGGGGATAGACAATTATAAGTAGATACTCAATAGATTTTTGCTCAAGTATGCCAAAAAACAACCAAGAAACTTGTTCCTTAATTTTATTTTTTACCCTTTTCCTGAGATGTCTCTCCTTGCATCACCCTGGGCCAATCATTTGGTGTAATAAATAGGAGGAGTAAAGGAAAGATTTAATTGAATTTGGTCATGTCTAAACCCTTAGATTTTTCTGTCCAGATTGGCTATGTCAGGTGTCTCTGAGAAGGTGAAGACGTCTCACAAAGGATGCAAACTGCCAATCAAATACATGATCTTGGAAGCCTTGTGCTACCACTCACGTGCTAATGAGGAGAGAAATGAAAGATGGAATAATAAAAATCAATGAAAACAAGAGCAGTACTTTTCATTCAAACTTCAAATTGTGTTTCAAAACAGAGATACACATGTGCACTTACACTCAGCAATAACCTTAGAAACTCAAATTGAACAAGGGAAAGTCAACACACAACCCAGTAGCAGTCCAAGAGTCTGCTGTAATTATTGCATTATTTTTCAGCTGTGCTCCTGAAACTATTTTAAGTCTAGTGCACATCTTTAAGTGGGTATATTAAGAGATTCATGCCAGCTTGTCATCTTTAGCTAAAGGAAAACCCAAACCAAAATTTAAAAATAAATGAACAGCAGAATCCTAAGAAACCCATCCTTCAGAATCAATGGAGAAAATTTCCAAATGCAGCCTGTGGCAGCTGTCTTTGCCTAGTCATAGGTGGATGAGCTGTCAGGCAAGATGGGCAACCTCATCTGGAGTAATATAGTCTTGAGCTGATGAAAATCTAGGCAAACAACTGACTAGAGTCCAGATGATGAAATAAGAATTTCTTCCAAGCTATACATAGGCACACAGGTCTCACACATGCACACACACACAATGCACACACAGAGGCATACACACGTGCACACCAACAGACACACAATGCACACACAGAGGCATACACACGTGCACACCAACAGACAAGCTCAGCTCTCCGCAAATGCATGATCTATACACAGCTATCTTCCTTCCTTCCTCTCTTCCCTTTCCTCCCTCTCTTTCTCCACCTTTTTCTTCTTTTCCTTACATTGTTATTCAGAATGCCTGTCCTTTAATGACCAAAGAAGTTTTCAGCAGACCCTGGTCCACACAACACCCAGCACCTTGGCCCTGACAGATGCCTCTGTGAGATAAGGGCCACTCACTCCAATGCAGATTGGCTTGTTGGCTCTCTTGCTTCCAGCAGGCTCCAACCAGTCTCAACATTCCAGCTGTTTTCCCACTTCAGCTCCTACAGAGCAAATCATGGCCTCGTGGGAGAGGAAATCAACACTAAACAGAAATGTACACAAATAGCAGGCAGACTAAGGGAGCCTAGCATAGCAAGATGGGAAATCACAATGCGGTGAAGTCTGTGCTCATGAGCCAGTGCGATGATTCTCAACAAATTACCACTGCTTCTGAAGGGCCTAAAACTAGCAGAATTTCTGACACCACACACATGCACGTGGGCATGTGTGTGCGTGTGTGCGCACAGGTGCGCGTATGCATGCATGCATGTGTGCATGTGTGTTTATTTTCAATGGATATGACCTGTTGACTTTTGTTGCAAGAGAAGTTAGCTGTCATATTGGATGGAATGCCTGTGGAGAGTAACTTGAGGCAGTGATTAGGCTCAAGTAATTACCCTAACTGCTTCCCACATTTTACCACCTTGTTCTTGGGTTGACCTCAGAGAAGTCACCTGAGAAACATGCTTGTCCACTATTTGATGCAGAACCCAGTTCAAGTCATTGTAATTCATTTCAATTCAATGGGGTACAACTCAAAGAGTTTGATATATGTTACACTTGGTCTGAAGCAGTAACCTGGCAAATAGGTCACTGCTTCATGGAGCTCATGTTCTGGCAAAGAACAGGCATTTCTTGTATGCTTTGTATTACTCTAGATACTAGTACAAAATATTTAAACACAGAATAAGCCAGTACCAAAAGATACTTAGTCCCTAATGAGCTCTCATTTTTTCATATACTGTATGTTCTATTATTAGCACAAAAATCCAGGAATACAAGCATGCATGTAACTCCATTTGAAGGCAAACAAGTATTTCCTTCCATAAAAAGTCATAGCAGTTTGTACTTTAGACATAGATCATCTGCTGTATGATCTGCCCTGTTAGAGGAAGTGGCAGGCAAGTAACATGGCTTCTATCATCTCAAAGCTAGCAGAGGTTGCAACTTGGAGGCTAGAGGGCAGGTAGATTCCAGCTCCCAACTGACATGTGAAGGTCTGCACATCACACATAATGGTAATGCATCTCTGCCTGGGGGCTTTAATGATAGGACAAAATAAATTATATGACTTCAGTTTGCTCCACATTTTAAGACCCTTCTTAAGACATACAGAGAATCTGAGCACCATGGTTTATACCTTTAACTCCAGCAACTCCAATTTGATAGGCTGAAGTACAAGGATTGCAAGTTGGAGGCTAGAGGTAGCCTGTAGAACTTGGCAAGACCCTGTCTCAAAACATAAAAAAGGTAAAAAGGTGGTTGGGGGTGCAGCTTAGTGGTAGAGCACTTCCCTAGTATGCACAAGGCCTTGGGTTCAACCCCCTAGTACTGGAAGAACAAAGTATATAGAGAGTTTCTTAAAGGTTAAGACAGACATAAGTAAGCCACTAGAAACCTGATCCATATTCTAACATGCATCTTTTGCACTGGACTCTATATTTTACAAAACATATGCCTGATATAATTCTGTATTTGTATGTATCTGTTAGTTCTATTTTAAAAATATTTCATTGTCAGAGACTAAATTCTCATGTTATGTTATTGGTCTAATCTATAACTTTAAGTCTAAGGAAACAAACAAGCCAACAAACAAAACAAAAAGCCTGGAATTTTTCCTTTGCTCTGTGCTCCAATCTTGTATGTAGGAAAAAGAACCACTGAGTAGTTCTCAGTAGCATTTTAGACTGTAGTCCCTTCCAGTAAGGTATGGAGATTATCTTTATACTGGTAGCTGGCATTCCTCACCTAAAAAAGAGAATTCTCCCTATTAAACATATGTTTGGAAACCTGATGCTTGTGTTGTTGTTGTTAGGTGCCGTAGAGTCAGTGTCCAACTCATGGCGATCCTACGAACAACAGGCAAAAACACTATTGTTAGTGCTTCTCTGCTTATGATTTTCAATGGTGGACTGACTTTTGGGAGTGGGTTGCCAGGTCCTTCTCCCAAGCCTACATTATCTGGTGTTCCGAGGCGGTCTCCCTCCCAGGTACTAACCAGGGCCAATCCAGCTTAGCTTCCGAGAATCGATGGGATCAGAAGCCACAGTGCTATGGCTGCAGGCCTGATGCTTGTAGATTTGGTCTATTTGTGATCTTTGAAGCTTGAGGACACATGAGAGGAGGAATAATCATGCCAAATATTGATTTTTCAAAATGATGCTCTGTTATGCTCTTAGAGGAGATTATACAATTTAGGAAGTCTAAGAATTGGCATAGCAATGTTATTAACCTCACGTCTGCAGGGATAGAAAACTACTTGTACACCCCATGAGAAGAAACAATGATTAGGCAGGACACAGAAACACATGTGAGCTACCATCACCATCCTCAGGCAGTTGTCATTAGGACAGTCCAGATGTTACAATGATCTGGTCAAATGGACCCACTGGATATCCATTCTCCTATCTGTTCAAAAACTACCAGGAGTGAATGGGACTCATGGGGCTTTAGTGCAGGGAATAGTCTCTAAGCCTCTTTACATCTTGCTTTCATGCAGTGCAAACAGACACCTAATCACTGGTTTGGTCCCCTGCCCAGGAACCTGATAGGGGAGGTCAGCTGCTTTCAGGAATGACCACAGAGTCCAAAGGCTTCACGTGGAGCTGGAGATTAGTAGCAAGACTTAAGCAGTGGAAACTTCCCCGGACAGATTGTTCAGCATTGCCACAAGTAAGCATGGAAACCAAGCAACTATTCCACATTTTCTTTTTTCTTTGACAACATGTAGGATTTATTCATGAGTGTGATTAAGAAGGAGGCAGCAAGGGAAGCCCTCATGAGTGCAGGGCCCACCCCTTATTCAGAGGACCATGACTGGGGATGTATTTGGCTCCACAGCCCTCAGGGATGAGCCACTTCTCAGCCACCATGTCTTCAAATTCATCTGCATTGAACTTCATCCCTCATTTTCAAACAGGAAAAACAATGAATTGTATTAGCTGGAGTCATAAACATTTCTTAGTGTGTACTGGGCAATATGCTTTAAGCTGGGCAAGATTCTGTCACAAGTTTCAATGAGCCAACAGAGGTAGTTCTAAATTTTTGAAATGTTATTCTGTTACCAGTGGAAAACTATAGATATTTTGGATGTGTGTATGTGTGTGTGTGTGTGTGTGTGTGTGTGTGTGTGTGTGTGTGTGTGTGTGTATACCAAACTCAAGCAACCTTTTCACCTTAAAAATATCACAGCTATAGATAACAGGCTGGCTGATGATTCCATCAAAAGGGGCTATTACAAAATGTTTCTCTCACCTAAAATTTTTTTAATCTCAGAAACAAAAGAAGAGGAGAAATAAAGATTAAATCTAAGGTACGAACAGTTCTTAATGAATAATATTAATTAACATTAATATTTCTACAATGGATTGCTAATAATGCCAAAGAGTTAGTGAGTCTAAAATCTCAGTTATATACAATGATAACTCATCTCCCCTGGGCAGTTTATTACTTTTTTGTATCACAGTCCTTGGTCATGTCCTGGAATGGCCCATTGACCTTGGTTTCCTTTTTTACTTATTTACCAACCAAACCCCTACTACATATTTGTGATCTCTATGTGAAATTTCTTAAGAATTACATGAAAAGCAAAATAAAGATTTTCTGTTTTGAAAAAGTTTGAGATGTTAATAAAATTTGCCTGTAATTACTAATTTTTGTTTGTTGTTAGGTGCCCTCCAGTCGGTATCTGACTCATAGTGACCCTGCTTACAACAGGCTACTCTGCTGTTCATAGGGTTTTCAATGGCAGATTGATTTTTGGGAGTGGGTTGCCAGGTCCGTCTCCCAAGCCTACATCACCAGGTGGTCTCTCATCCGAGTACTAACCAGGCCCTGCTTAGCTTTGGAGATCTGACAGGATCAGATGCCACAGGGCTATGGCTGCAGGTGTAATTACTAATTAGTGGTATGAAATAATGAGAGAGAAAGAGAGAGGAAGAGGGAAAGAGGGAGGGAGATATCAAGTGAGCATAAACTCAAGGCTGAAAGGCATGGATCAGAGTATAAGTTCTGATCAGGTTCAGAGAAAGATAAAGCAAGCTTGGACTGAAGTGCTCTGAAAAAGTCAATGGAGGTGAAGACTGTGGGCCCCAAATTGTGTCTTAAAATACAGAAAAAAGGAAAATACAGAAAAAAGGAGACTGTCATGGTGGTACATGCTGGTAATCAAAGAGCTTCAGAGAATGAGGCATAAGGATATTGAGTTTGAGGACAGCCTGGGCAACACTTTTGCCTGTGCCTGTACCACTGTAGTGACCAATCCCATCAGATCTTGGAAGCTAAGCAGGGGTGGACCTAGTTAGTACAGGATGGGAGACTCCCTGGAAACACCAGGTGCTGTAGGCTTTGGATCTGGCACCCCACTCCCCCAAAATAATCAGCCATTGAAAACCCCATGAATAGCAGAGAAACACTAACAATACTGTTTCACCTATACATATGATCACTGTTAGTCAGAAACCAACTCAACGGCACCTACCAACAACCAGAAAGGAGGAGGGAGAACAAACCAGGATGTGGGAAAGACATCAGCAACCAGGAGAAGTTGGGATTTTCATAAAGATTAGCCCAGGACTGAAGGACAGGATTTATGTTATCAATCAGGAAAACCAAATTTGGAGAGGCAGGAAAGATCCAGATTATCATAGATTTGGAGTGGTGAGTCTCTGAGTGTAGGAAAACAAATGATATGTGACTGCCTGATGACATTGCAGATGTCTAAGTATGGCTGGCAGAAATCTATCTCCATGAAGGATTGCCCTGACTTCTGGGGTTGCTGATACAAATTCTAGAATTGTAATGATCAAATAATTCTTTTCTAGAGCAAAGGACTATTTCCTGAAATGAATAGCCACACCTCTTAGTTTCTAGGGTGTGTTTCATCCTCTGTCCATGCAAAAGCAGGGGCAGAAGTATCACTACCACATTGCATGTGTGGCCACAAAATGTATAGCTACTGTATCCTAGAGCTCTTGATGTGGTGCACTCCAGCTACACATAAATATCTTGAGTGGTCCTGTTGGAGTGAATCAGGAACCACTCTCAGAAGTCACTCAGTATCCCCTAAAGTAAACTCAATGATACTTGTTGCCAAGATTTTATCACACATTACCTACATAGCACAAACATGCACTTAATATTAATACTTTGACCATGAGCAACCATTCTGACCACATCTCCCAGTCTCCACTCAGTATGTGAACCTGCTATGTACAAATCATACCTTTCAAAAATATAAGTGTACAAATGTCTTTCTTAAAATGTTGATACCCATATTAACCCACCTGCTATAACTGGCATCTACATTTCAAAAGCATGCCTCAAATATTTCTATAATCTGTATAGATACAACAGTAATCTTTCTTTTCAACATTTATTACTTTTTCAGATTTGAAAGATTCATTATATCTCATTATGTTTCATGACAATTTATGACTGGTCATGTAAAACCTCAGTTCCTTTGCATCTTTATTTCATGATTGTGCCAGAAGAAAGAACTGTGAGGTGATTCTCTCTCATTTGTTCTATTCCCTGCCATCCACCAGGCCATTAAGCAGATTTTCTCCCCTGAGCTTATTCATTCTGACAGCTAAAACTCTGGGAAGTGGGAAGGGGAAGAATGAAGGTCAGTAGGAATTTCCTCAAAGAGATAATTGGACTTGACCTTGAATGATGAATGAAATTTCATATGGTAGAAATGAGCATAGCAGAGGGAGCACTTTATACAGAGACATATACTTATGAGAAAGGGCATTGTTTCATAAATCTTGACTTTTTGGGTATGCCTTAATATAGAGTGAGTGGTGAATGGGAGAAGATGTGGTCAGAATATTTGTTAGAGGTCAAAATAATGACTCCTTATGCCATGTTAAAAGCAAGCCATTCATTCACTCATTCATTTATCTACTTGCTCTGTTGAAAACTTGCCTGGCCAATGTGTAAAGGAAGAAATTAGGAAAAATATAAATAAAGCCCAAGTTTCTTGCATTAAAAATTGCTGCAAATCTTCCAGCAGACATGATCTAGGAATTTGCTTGTATTCTGGGCCAACAGAATTATGCACACCAATGGGCCCTGAGTACCATTTGGATTTCCTGGCCGTAGAAAAGCCATCTTCTGATTGGCAGCATGTCTTTGACAAGAAATCCTAAAACTCGCATTTTGTGGGGAAGATGCTCAGCTTGTATTTCTCTATCTTAGAGACCCCATGCTGAGTTTTAGATGTTTATCTTTCTTGGGTGTTGGGCTTAAATGAGGACCCCCATAGAGAGCACAGACACATGCTATCCTCAGTGTGATTATATATTCTATTTATTCCATTGGTACATTGCCCCTGAAGTTCAAGTCCATGTGCTATTGTCACCATTGATGCTATGGAGCTGCTGTGAGGCTCTGGCAAGTTACACAGAGTTACTGGATATGTAGAAGAACAAAGAAGTAAGGACTGGGAAGAAAGAGGACTTTAAAGGGGGTTTTTGGCCCTCCTCTCTTCTCCAATAAAGATACTGGACATTATTCCACAATATTAAAGTCCTCTGTCTTTTCTTAGATCTTCTAGTATTGAAAGAATCCCAGAATATACAAGATAATTTTTAGGTCTCCAGCAAACTTAAGAAAACATATATATATATATATATATATATATATATACATACATATATATATATATGATTGGGCTGGGATTTAGCTCAGTTGGTAGAGCACTGTGCCGCAGTCTCTGAGGTCCTGAGCTCAACTCAATTCCCAGCACCACAAAAAATGGGAGAAGGACCTGGCAATCCACTCCCAAGGCAATCCTGAAACAGTCAGCCATTGAAAACCCTATGAGGGTCGCTATGAGTCGCCATATATATATATATACACACACACACACACACACACACATATATTTGCTTCTGGCTAAAGAACTACATTAAAATATACACTCAGAAATGAGTGAGGGGATTCAGACTAGAATTGAATAAATACTTACTGGCCTGCAGCAGTGCACAGAAGGAAGTGAAAGCAATTTTCTGGTACCCAAATGGAGACAAGCCAAGCAGAACCTGAGAGATGAGGATGCCTGTGCACACCAGGGAGAGTAATAGAAAAAGAAGTGGGAGAGGAAGTATCAACCTAGAATCAGAGACTGGGTTTCCATGTGGCTTACCCTTTATACTGTCCGCAGAGGAAGCTGATTTTCAAATACTTGGAATCCCAGAGTACATTGTGTGTGCAGGCATTGCACATATGCACAGAGACAGTATCACTTCCACTAAATTTTTTATAGGCAAAAATCTACTTAATCACTTTATAGGGATAATATCCTTATATTATAATGTCTTTACATTATACCAATTGGTAACAAGGAAGTAGAAGAACTTCTCTTAATTCAGGTAAAATTTCATGATAGAAATGTTTTTTTAAATCCTCATATTTATTGATTCTCAACCTAATAAGTCAGATGCCTCTATAATACATAATTACCTTCTTATATGCCCCCAAATTATAATGTATTACTAATTATTACCATTAATTAAATGTAGCTCACTTTCTGTAGTTTAGTCAGGAACTATAATATGAAAGTACCCATAAGGCCAAATTCTTTAACATGAATTATGTCATCTAAGCATAAGATATAAAATTTAGTTGTGAGAAATGATATTTGCCTCTCTACTGCTTCTTAGAGATATCTAAGTATGCTGGCACACATATCAGCACTTTACCCAGGAGGTTCAAATACTCATCTTCATTCAACTGCACACTCAGATCGTGGGGACTACCAGTATCTGAACACAGCTATGTGCTCATGTAGCAATCCACTCATATTAAAGACTTGAAGGATAAACCCATCCATGTGCACCATGCCTGCATCAGTCACTGAATATTGTTGCAGAAAAACAAGCCACCATAATCACAGATCTCAAATGGACAATCAAAACTGTCTTTCACTGTGAAGAACAGAAGGATCCAGATTTTAGTGCACTCCACTTGGAACTTTCACCTGTACTGTTTCTTGGACGCCAGCAGGGGACATAAGATTTCTGGGTCGGAGACCAAGGGCTTTATGTTATGACAAAAACCATAATCACAGTGTCGGTATCTGTGCTGATTCCCTGAGCCCCACTTCTCACGGAAATGTGAAAAAAACCAAGTGACCCAGCACATACAGGGGCTGGCATTATTGGTTAGGAAGCATGCACTCAGGAACCTAAATATCTATAATGGGCAGTAAGCCTGTCTGAACTTTGCTCCACAGGGAGACATTTCCATTATTGCAATGAAACAGCATACACACCTGTCCCTTGCTATGGAGAAGGGCATTATATTTTCCAAAATAAATACAGCTTTCCACAACCTTGTAGACAGCCAGAAACTCTGATCGAAAGATGAGCAAAAATGCAAAAGATTCAGGGAAAGGAGAATTGCCTCCTCCCACCATTCCAACCTGCATTGTGTTTGTTTATTCACTGTCCTAAATGACCATTGCCACATCACCCTTCAAATGTCGAATAACTACTCTCACATAGCATGCTGTGTACTCTTTAGTTTTCTCCTATGTAGCTTTGCACCTTCCCATTTCTTTTGATGGCTTCTCTTTCTGTGCCCATCTTTCAATATTAGCATGCCCTTGGGTTTTGTCCTGGGCTTCCTTCCCTCTTTTATCTGTAAGCGCTCTCTTGGAGGTCTCAACCCTTCACTTTCAGCCCTAGCTCTAAATTACATGTTCAAAAATGTTCACTTCCATTCTACATTTCTCCCATGAAGTAAATACCTCTATAATAAACTGTCTATATGACATTTGGGGCTAGGATTTAGCTCAGTTGGTAGAGCACTGCTCTGCAGTCTCTGAGGACCCGAGTTCAATTCCCAGCACCGCAAAAATGGGAGAAGGGCCTGGCAATCCACTCCCAAGGCAATCCCGAAACAGTCAGCCATTGAAAACCCTATGAGGGTTGCTATGAGTAGATACCGACTCGACGGCACCTAACAACAACAACAACATATGACATTTGCACATAGATATTTCACAGGCATCTCAAAATGTGAATATGGTAAACATAAAACAATGAATTTTATCTACTAAATCTACTCTTCCCTTTATCTTATCTATCTGAATAAATTCCAACATCATCTACTCATTTGATCTGGTAAAATTTTTGAAATTAGCCTTTGATTCTGAATTTCCTTTGTTCTCCACCCCATAAGCCAATTCCTCAGAAAATTTTGCCTCATCTACCTCTGAACATGTTCATAATGTCCTTTGCATCTTCACTTCAAGGACCCTAAGCCAAGTCACTGTCATTTTCCACCAGAATTTCTTTGATAATCTTATTACTAGTCTCCTAACTGGTTTGTATCCCTGTCATATGTAGTTCATTTGCTGCACAACAGTTAGATGATCTTTTAAAATTTTAAATCAAGCCAGTCACAGTGGCCATTGCCTGTGGTCCCAGAGACTCGGGAGGTGGCAGGAGAATCGAGAGTTCGAGGCCAGAGGCAGCCTGTATAACTTAGTGGGACCCTGTCTCAAGACAAAAAAACTTTTAAAAGAGGATGGGGATGTTTCCTGTTGGTAGAGTGCTTGCAAAATATGTACAGAGCATGAGGTGCAACCCCCAACTACCTCAAACTAAATAATTAAACAAACAAATATTTAAAGCAAGTCACAGTACTCCCCAGCACAATCCCCTTCAACATGTTCAGTCACACTTATAACTTAAACAGAAATTCCCTAGCCTGGCTCTAAAGTCCCCCATGATCTGGCCTGCCTCCCTCACCAACCTCCCCTGTACCAGCTTTTTTCACACTCCTTATCTTGCAGCCTGTTGTTTGTTCAAGAAACAGAAAGCAACTCATGCCATCCTTAGGTCATCATGTTAACCTTTGCCCTACCTGAAATTTTCCTCCTTTGGGTTCTGTATGGATGGTTCTTTCTTATCACTTAGATTTCATTTTAAATGTTATTTCATTCATGAATACCAAGTCTACAATAATCATCTAGCTATTCTTAGGTCACATCACCTGATTTTAATTGCATGAGTAATACTCATCAATATCTGGGATTTCTTTTATGTATGAACTTACTCTTTCAGGAATGTGAACTCTCAAGAACCAGGGTCTCTTATAAATGTCTTGTTCTCTCAGTTCCTCCATTCTTTAAACAGCACCCAGCACACCCAATATTTCTTCAATAAATGGATGGATGGATGAATGAGTGAATTAATAATATTTGTAAGAATTTCCAGGGGTAAGGGTTTTTTGGAGAACAACACAGGTCATTAAAACAACCGAGTTCTTTTTATTATATTTTTGCATGAACTGATTGATGTATGTTTACAAAAGGTATTCATCCATACCGAAGACTTCTAGTTTGAAGACAAACTACTTCAACTTCATTTTTACTGATGGAGGTGTTTTAAAAACATTTTCAGGTAAACATAGTATGACTAAACATCAACAAAAATCCTTATGACTGGTCAGTATCCAACTTCACAATAAATGGAGAAAAGATTGAGTTTGCCCAAGATTTTGCTTTGCTTGGCTCTATAATCAACACCCGTGGAAGCAGCAGTCAAGAAATCAAAAGACACATTGCTCTAGGAAAAGCTGTGGCAAAAGATCTCTTTAAAGTATTGAAAAGTAAAGATGTTACATTGAAGTTGAAGGTGTGTCTGACTCATGCCATGATATTTTCAGTGGCATCATATGGTTGTGAAAGCTGGAAATTGAACAAGGGAGAGAGGAAATGAATTGATGCTTTCAAATTATGGTGCTGGAGATGATTACTGAATATAACATGGACTGGCAAAAGAACCAACAGATATGTCCTAGAAGAAGTGCAACCAGAGAGCTCCTTGGAAGCAAGAATGGCCAGACTGTGTCTTACATATTTCAGACATGTAGTCAGGAGATATCAATCCCTAGAGAAAGATATCATGTTTGTGAGAGTGGCAGGTCAATGCAAAAAAGGAAAACCCTCCCCCAGATGGATTGACACAGTGTCTGTAACAATGGGCTTAAATATAAATAAGATCATGTGCCTGGCACAGAATCGAGAAATGTTTCGATCTGCTGTACATAGGGTTGCTATGAGTCAGACTTGACTCGACGGCACCTAACAAGCTTCTTATTCAATAAACAAGTATATTTAAGTTTTACTAATGTTATAGAAATAATGCATAGACTAGACCTTTTGTTGGCTGTTGTTAGGTGCCATCAAGTTGGGTCCAACTCATAGTGACCCTTATAGAGTTTTTAATGGCTGCTTTTCAGAGTTGTTTTGAGAGTGGATTGCCATGTCCTTCTGTTTTTGAAGTTCTGGGGAGAGAACCCATTAGTGTAAATGTCAACACAGTAAGAAAGTCAAGTAATGCCTCAGTACTTTTATGAAAATAGTCTTGACCTAGGGACCCACTAAAAGAGTCTCAGAGACCCCTTTAAGTTCACATGTCATGCTTTACTGCTGAACTACTCTTTGAAGAAGCCTGTCAGAGAATGGAAGGGTAGATATATCCTATTTATTTTTTGAAGAACTAAGAGAGGAGCTTGAAATCTCCAAACACAAAGTAAACATAAACAGATGGAAATACCAATCACCCTGGTTTGATCAGTACACACTGTAAATGCACAGTGTATGCCACACAAATATGTACAATTACTATGTGTTTGTATTTTTTAAATCCCAGTGGGATAATTTCAACATTTCTGCCATAATAATAATAATTTTAAAAAGAATTCTACATGAATATATTTTGAGGACTCTCAGTGATTTTCTATCCACTTAAGCCTTCTTTATAATTATGACTAAAATGTGATATAATAAAAAAAGAAATTAGCAGTGTTTAATCTGACAACTTCTAATCTATCATTTTATTGCCTTGAGAAAATCTTTTAATAGCCTGCTGTCTCAATTTCTTAATCAGAAAAACATTAGCAAAATAAACATCTCATTTTCAAACCAACAGGAGATGATATTATAATATTAAATCCCTGGGTCTTTTCATAAATATAGTTTTATACAAAACATTAATGAGATGTATGATAAAACAAAAAATTATATGTCCTAAATTATGTCATGAATGTCTATTATTATCTCTATAGGCAAAAATGAAAATATTTCCTATAAAAACACTAAGTTACCCAAACTAAGAGGTACAAGGATTGCATAAATGAAATCTTAGTTCATGAGTGCCAGTTGAGCCACATGGTTTCCTATTACACCTTTCTTCCTTGTAACATCATGCCTTAATGAAATTCAATGAGAAAAAATAACGTCAAAATTGCCCATGGGATTATTTATACCACAGAATTTGCAAACACAAGATTTCAGGGTCTTCCCCACCTGTATTCTTTATGCACTACCCCACCCACACCCTTGAAGACCAAGTTACTAAAACAGCCTTCCACTGATTCTAACTCACAGATGGTTGTACAAATCCTTTCTCTCACTACTCTAAAAAAATTCTCACATTCTGGAGGTCTCTAGGGTAATGTTGGAATTAAGTTTCAGACAGGTTTAAATTTGACAAATGGTTTGAGATGGAATGCAGGAAAGAAAGAAAAAGAAAAAGAGAGAGAGAGAGGGAGGGAGGGATATGAGAAGGGAGAGAGGGAGAAAGAAAA
The DNA here is from genome assembly GCA_007922755.1 of Pedetes capensis. Classification (NCBI taxonomy): domain Eukaryota; kingdom Metazoa; phylum Chordata; class Mammalia; order Rodentia; family Pedetidae; genus Pedetes; species Pedetes capensis. The sequence continues at coordinate 35,863 of VMDO01010936.1, forward strand.
GGAGGAAGGAGGGAGGGGGAGGGGGAAAGAGAGGAAGGGAGGAAAAGAGGGAGGGAAAGAAGGAAGGGAGGGAGGAAAGGAAGGCAGAGAGGGAAAAGGTCAATTTTTTTCTCTAAGATATATTATTTCTCACTTATATACCCTCCAATCTGACAGTATTATAAGCTTGTAAAACTCTGTTAGCTGTAAAGATGGATGATTAAACTGTATTCCTGTTAATTAAAATAAAAGATAGTTTTAAGTGAAAATAGGAAGTAAATTCTCTATTTGAAAGTGCACTGGTGCATAGATCTGAATATTACACTCCATAAAGACAGCCTATTGTGTTAATAGCAAAGCAGTAAACACTACATTATCTTGAATGTGTCCTTCCATCCATTTACACACAAATACCATAATTTATTATCAAGAGCCTCTTACATATATGCCCATTAGCCAGAGAATTGGGACAGGACTTAGTGAGTAGAAAACAAAAAGCAAATCTATTATTGTTTTTAATTTCAGGACCACTTAAGTATAGGGCCTGAGTAAGCCTGCCATTTTGTGTTTTCTCTGCCCCTTCCTAGGGCTAGAGAACATTCTTTCTCCAGCTATTCCACATTTGCATTTATGAAAAAGTATCATTTTCACATGTCGGTCTCATTCCTTTTTAATAATTAGTATGAGGCTGGGCGTGGTGGTGCACACCTATAATCCCAGTACTTGGGAGGCTGAGACAGGAAGATGGCAAGTTCAAGTCCAGTCTGGGCTTCATAGTGAGTTCAAGACCAGCCTGAGCTATGTAGTGAGACCCTATCTCAACAAAATAATACAATAAACAAACAAACAATTATCATATAGAGAAAGAACTAAGACTTAGGAAACTTTTTCTTATTCTTCAGTTGAGTCATAAAAATCTACTTCCCAAGGTTATTTTGGAAACAACACAAGTGGAAAAGGCACTGTTAGTGTAAACAAGCCCTCCACAATGGTCCTTCATGTCTCTTTATTTCTTCTGAAAAAGGGTTCAATTCTTGTCTTCTTCTTAGGACAAGAAAATAATTGACTGTGGCCCAATCACCAAAAAATCTAACTAATCTGCCCCAAAGAATAATTTAATTTTAATTTTATATATCATTCAGTAAGAATATGGTTATTTGAAGAAAATAAAACCCCAAATAAAGCAAACACACACACACACAAACACACATACACATGTGTGTGTTGTTGTTAAGTGCCATGGAGTTGGGTCTGATTCATACTGACCCTTGTACAACAGAATGAAACACTACCCAATGCCGTTCCAGGCACACAATCTTTTTTATGCTTTAGCCCATTGTTGTGTCCATCACGTCAATCCATCTAGTAAAGGGTCTCCCTTTTTTTTTTCTGACCTGCCACTCTCCCAAATATGATGTCCTTCTCCAGGGACTGGTACCTTCTGACAACATGTCCAAAACATGTGAGACACAGTCTAGCCATCTTTGCATCCAACAAAAGAAAGCCTTTTATTTATTTATTTATTTATTTATTTATTTATTTATTTTGGTTGTTTTGTTTTGAGTCAGAGCTTCCCTATGTAGCCAAGGCTGGCCTTAAACTTGTAATTTTCCTGCTTCAGCCTCCCCAGTGCCAAGATTACAACAGTTTGCCACCTTGCCTGGCAACTCTGTCATTTTAATTTCCTTTTCAATGTCATTTAATCAGTGTGTGTGTGTGTGTGTGTGTGTGTGTGTGTGTGTGTGTGTGTATGCACATTTCCAACATAGGGAAAAAATCTAGGAGACTTTTTAATAAGACAGCTATGGAAAAAATGTAGAGTTCATAGACTCTGGTTAGTGACAACCTCAGTAATAATGCACAAGGAAGGAAAGTTACCTTTGTATACTGTTCTTTTTTTTTTTTTTTTTTTTTTTTTACTTTTTGAGACAGGGTCTTGCTAAGTTACGCAGACTGCCTCTGGTCTCGAACTTGCAATCCTCCTGCCTTCACCTCCAGAGCTGCTGGGATTACAGGCGTGCACCACCATGCCTGGCACTGTATACTATTCTTAACACACAGGATGCTTGCTAGGTACTTTATCGGTATTTACTTGCTACCATCCAATACCTATGGGAATAACACAGCAATAATAATAAGACAAAGACATTAATACAAGTGGCACACACAAATGACACACACAGATGCCTTTTTCTTGGAGATTTTAAGTGCTTTTCATTTTCATGTACTTAGCTTTAGAAAAGGTGGAAATATAATTAGCCAAAGGTTTGCACAACCACCAACATGGAAATTGATATGAGACAGAGAGGTTCAGTAGAACTGGAGATTGTATTCTGAAATGCCTTTCTTTTCATTAGCTTTGAGTAGTTTCTGGATATTACACTTTATGGATACTTTACTCAACATGGAGATAAAAAATGCAGCTTGCAGCCCTGCAGTTTATGAAAGGTAAATTAGAAGAATAAGTGTTTTTAGAACATGAATAGATACAAATGCAGCATACTTCTATTTTGCCCAATTTTCAGTTAAGGATTTCTATATTTATTCCTTCAAAAATAAGAATATAACTGCATTTTCATTAGCACATTTTATTTTTCAAGGTATGACTATTTCATGACTGAGACCCATGCTCAGCATATAGGTCCAAAACAGCATTGTCAAGGCAGATTTTTGTTTTATAATAAATGGATGTACCTAGAAATTAAGATATCATCAGTACCTTGTATGGAATTCAGTTTATTAATTTTCTACTTCACCTTCTTCATAAAATATGGTTGCAGCAACTCCTCCTCCATGTGGTAATGGGCTTGTACACACAGGCACACCCAAGACAGTGTTCAAGGGCTCCAATGTAGACTTTGAAAATGCAATCTGCAAACTGCCCTGAAGGAATGCAATGACCTGAAGTCCATTCTCTTTCAGTGCAGATTGCCCTCTCTCAATGTCTTTTCCATTCTTAAAATGAACAGTATACTCAGCCACAAATATTTAGAAAAAGTAGGAAAAGAATAAGACTAGTATTTGGCTAAAATAATGTGTAACTCTAAGAGAACTCAATGGAATGGGATTTGAAAAAGCTCATTGGCCAGTTACTAACATTTCCGTCTAAAAGAGGGATTCATATTTTCTAACATAGCTATTTTAGCAAAGTTAGCGTACAGTATAGATTCCTGCTTATATCAGTCTCAAACATTATTCACTCCTGCCTTCTTACAGGGATTGCATTAGCAGCTCTCAGCTTGAAACAAGATAAACATGGACTTAAAACAACCCAGAGCCAAATGCTGACTCCAATATTATCACCAATTAGAATGAACATTAGAGGACAGAAGTAATTTACTTAATAGTTTACCACATGCACTACTTACAAATTTTTTAATTAAAGTAAAAAGAAATTTCTATCTCAACTGCTTTTACCCTGTGTTCATCAGTAAAAATATACTTTACCTGAAATTTTTGTGAGATTTTCTACTTGATTTCAGCATTGGTAAATGCAACACACTAGGCCATAATTTAGCAGGTCATTTGCTTTTTTACAATCTAACTTTTCTTTTTATAACCTGAAGCTTAGGAAAAAGAGCAAGTGTATACATAAGTCATTTGGAAGAACAGAGTACTAAAGAACATGTGACAGTTCTGAAGAAAAGGAAAGTGGTAAAGGAGGAGACGTCCAAACAGATCTCCTTAATTTAGAAATCTGAATAAATGATGATGTTAAAAGCTGTCTTTCAGAGATAAAACTACTACTACATCAGACTTCTTAAATGGTAAATGATAGAAGCACAGAGTTTATTTAGTAATGATTTACCATAATTCAGTATTTTGACAGTTGGCAAAGAAATAATTTCTTGTCATACAAAAAATTTACATCTGAAACAGGCAGATGTCTTTAAAGTGCTTCATATGAACCAAACAATATTTCCTGTTTGGAATAATTAGCCTTTGGAGGTTTTGCACAACATAAAATAATGCATATGTGCTTATGTATAAATACATATACATTATACATATAGATGTCTGTAGCTGTACTACTATGACATCTGATCCCATCAGATCTCAGAAGCTAAGCAGGGTTCGACCTGGTTAGTACTTGAATGGGAAACCACCTGGGAATACCAGGCAATATAGGTCTGAGAGAAGGACCTGGCAACCCACTCCCCCCAAACAACAACAACAACAACAACAACAAAAACAACCCACTACCCTATGAATAGAGAAGCACTAACAATACTGTTCTGTGTGTTGTATGTAGGGTCACTGTGAGTCGGACACCAACTTGATGGCACTTAACAACAACAACAACATACAGACCTACAGATAAAAGGGGAAGCCCTTTCTGTCACTAATTTATGTTAATTAATGTTAATTAAATAAATAATTTATTTTATCAAATATATCAGTATGTTGTAGGCTGAATTGTATACCTTCAATACCTGTTAATGTAGCCTTATTTAGAAATCAGTTCTTAGCAGATATAATCAAGTTAAGATGAAGTCTCTACAACAGGCTCTAGCACAGTGATTGGCTCTTATAAGAAGGGGAAAATGGACATAAAAACAGAGGTCCACAGGGTAAACCGTATGTGGCAACAGAGGTTGAGATCAGAGTGACAGCGACTACAAGCCACAGGATGCCAAGGATTGATGGCCAATACCAGAGGCCAGGGAGACAAAAGAAACAATGCTATTTAGAGTCCCAGAGGAAGCACCAACAGGCTAACACTATGATTTCAACTTCTAGTCTCCAGAACTATAAAAGAATAAATTTCTGCTGTTTCAAGGCACCTGACTTATGGGAGTTTGGCAGGCCTAGGAAAATTAATCATCTGATTGGTGATTGAACAAATATTTCTTGAGTATTTTTTATGAGGTAGAGATTGTGCCACCTGCCAGAGTTATAATACTGAGTTACCCAGAAGAGGGCTATACTTTTGTGGAGGAGAAACAACTAGAGAAAACATTTTCCAGGGGCTGTACAGAGTGTTATGAGAACACAAATAGTTGCTAACTAGAGGATCATGGAAGCTTCACCACTGACAGTGACTCAGTGCTGAAGTCTGGAAGATGACTAGGAGCCAGTGGAGGGAAGAGCAGGAGAGAAAAGGCTTTGACATCCAACTATTCATGTGTCGAAAAGAATGACAGCACTGGCTAGAGATGAAGGGCATATATCATGAAGGGCTTTGTAAGCCACTTAAGGAATTGTGATTATTTTTCTATGGGAAGGAGAAGATACATAAGATTTTAAGTGGGATCAATAGGATCTGATTTGCACTGAGAAAAATCATTGTGATTTAGTGTGGAAAATGGACTGGAAAGAGAGGAAGACTGGGCACAGGCAGCCTGCACACTGGGAAAACTGGTGGAATTCAATAAGCATTCTGATTTGCATTTTCCATTATTTCAATTCCCAAAGTGCTTACCCATCTAATTTTACATTAAGCTTCCACCAAACTCAAGAGATTAGTAGACCAGGGATTACTCCCCTACTCTACTGAATCAAGGCAGAGCAAAATAAAGCAATTGTCTAGAATCACACAGCTGGGTTATAATGAAACTGGGACTGTAAATATGTCCTCTTAACTTCCTGCCATGTGTGCGTGCCATTATATAGGAATGCATGTTGCCCACTAATTAAAATTTTACTGCCCTCAGGAGGGTGGCATTGCTGTGTAGAGCCAGGATGATGCACCGGAAAGATCTTTCCATTCTGAACAGCTGGAGCTGAGTCTGGTGGGACTTGTCTCTTTCCCCAGCACACATGAGCACAGCTCCACCAGGTGGAAGAAAGTGCCTCATTTTAGCTGCTGGCCCCAGGGATGAAAATACCTAGGGCTACTCAGGCAAAAGTAGGACACAGACTGGGGGAAAGAATTATCTTATCATGTCATTACCTTCAACTATATTACTGTAAAATATATTTATTTTATTAGATGTGCCATCAAAGATTGCTGGGGGATCCAGGTGCTGTAGCACAAGTCTGTAATCCTGGTGACTTGGGAGCTAGAGGCAGGAGGATCTGAGTTCAAGGTCAGAAGAAGCCTGCACAACTTACTGAGACCCTGTCTCAAAATTGAAAACAAAAATTCTAAAAGAGGGAGAGAGAAAGGGAGAACATGTTGCTAAACCACAAATCACATCTTAACATTCCACTCATGGTGTGGTTGATTCTAGATCCACTAAACAGGAAACATAGAAAAGCATCCCCACTCAGACTCCTTTTGTTATGCTCACGTATTTAGCTCAGTTGGTGGAGTGCTGCTCTACACTCTCTGGTGCCCTGGGTTCAATCCCCAATACCACAAAAATGAGAGAAGGACGTGGTAGCACCCTCCCAACACAATCTGGAAAACAATCCGCCATTGAAAACCCTATGAGGGTCACTGTGAGTCAGATTCTAGTAGATGGCACTAACAACAATGTATATGTGAGCAAATGGGAAGACTTGAAATGACAGAAGTCTTCACTCCCTCTAAAGAAGGACTTTGTTCTTGGCACCCTGGGAGCTCTAAGAAAGCCCAAGATCTCCTCATGTTTGCAAATTTACAAACTTGTACATCCACACACACAAACATTCCACAGTAAAGAGAGGAGTTAGAAAGTGGATTGCTGTTGTTAGGTGCCATCGAGTTGTGTCAGACTCATGGCAACCCTCATAGGGTTTTCGATGACTGTTTCAAGATTGTCTCAGGAGTGGATTGCCACGTCCAGCTCCCACTTTTGTGGTGCCAGGAATTGAACCCAGGACCTCCGAGATTGCAGAGCAATGCTCTACCAACTGAGCTAAATCCCAGCCCATAGAAAGTGGATTAAAGGCCCATAATCTATTAAGGGGCCAGGTAAAAGGAAAGAGGTAAAGCTCTCATTTCTCTTGCTTTTGTAAACTTCCTGGGGGTATTTTCTTTCCTCTTCAGGTTCATGGTATAGAGAAAAAGATCTGTAGTCACCTTTCTCTGGTGATTCCTTGGAAGACTCAGTAACCCATTGCTATGGCCACAATACAGGAAGATAAGGACTCCTCAGTTAGGCTAAAACTGCCCTGAACTTTTGGTTGGCACACTTCTTGTTTAAGTTGAAGGTGTAAAATCCAGAAGGCCCAAGTCAGTGTGTTAGTCCAGGAAGAAATGTCTGAGAAACAAGTTGCTCAACTGTCCTACATTCTAGGCTTTCAAATAAGGAAGCAAAGGAATACTCAATGTGTTTCAGTGGGCTTTGTCTGCCATCCAGGAGAGGAAACTACATACGTGCTTGGGACTAAATCCAATTTGCCACAGCATTCATTTACCTGCTGTTTTCCTCCTGGGCATGTCTCCTTGGTAACCCAATAAGAGATACCCGGTGAAGGCTTAGGGAGTTGGGTGCAGTCCATATCCTCCTTAGATATTTCTCTCCCTCTGTCAGTTGTAAAGCTCTTCTACAGCTGCTCATTAATTGAAGAGACACAGTGGAAGCCGGCAATTCAGTTAAGACTCTGGGATGTTGAAAACACACTGATTTGTACTTGGCAGAGAGAAAACTGAAGAGGTAAACATCTTACTGAAAACAACAATCAGCACAATGGAAAATCAAGCTCCTTTTCCAAGTCTCCAGCTTCAAGATTCAATGCCACTATGTCCTTGCTAGCATTAATGAAGGATTGTACTTAGGCTTATGCCACCACTTAGAGATGTGGGGGCAAATCTCACCCATACAGGACAGGCTGGCTTATGAGGACAAACTGGGGAAAGCTTTCTGTGGAAGCACAGTCATTTGGATAGGATATAGCTCCCAACAGCTGTGATGACGAATGATCTCTCAGTACTCTTTGGGAGGTGAGGAGACATTAACCTTGTATTGTTACCAGCTTTCATTTTATCATATTTGTCTTCCTTAAATCTGACCTCTCTACCCCTAGCAAGAGTAATTGGACATTATATACTGTTCTCTTTCCATCACTGGACTCAAGACATTGCTGTTGCTTCATAATAGTATTTTGTTATTGCTAGGTGCCATCAAGTCAGGTTCCACTCATAGTGACCCTATGTATAACAGATGAAACACTCCCCGACACTGTACCATGCCAAGCACTATGTCAGGGCTCTCAGCTATTTATAGGGTTTTTGGTGGCTTATTATTTTCAGATTTGGATACTGAGTCCTTCTCCCAAGCCTACAGCACCCAGTATTCCCAGTTTCCTGTCCAGGGACTAATCAGGACCAACCCAGCTCAGCTTCTGAGATCCAATGAGATCCAACACCAGGGTGGCAGAGCTGGTAGGCATAATAGTATTTTAAGGTGGACTAAATCCATCATGGGGCTGGGATTTAGCTCAGTGGGTAGAGCACAGTGCTGCAGTCTCTGAGGTCCCGAGTTCAATTCCCAGCACCACAAAAATGGGAGAAGGGCCTGGTAATCCACTCCCAAGGCAATCCCGAAAACAGTCTGCCATTGAAAACCCTATGAGGGTCACTATGAGTCGGATACTGACTTGACGGCACCTAACAACAACGACAACAAATCCATCATACCATTTTAAAAGGATAAGGTAGGGGATACCCATTCATAAATAGCCATTATCTTTACCAAGACCTAGAGCACAGGTATTGTTGTTGGTAGGTTCCATTGAGTGGGTGTCTGATTCATAGCAACTCTGTGCATAATAGACAACACACTATTGTCATGTTTATCTGCTATTCATAGAGTTTTCAAGGGCTGATTGTTTTTTAGGAGTGGGTTGCCAGGTCCTTCTCCCAAGCCTACAGTGCCTGGTGTTCCCAGGTGGTCTCCCATCCAAGTACTAACCAGGTCCAACCCTGCTTAGCTTCTGAGATCTGATGGGATTGTATGCCACAGTGGTATGGCTTGCAGGTATGAGTATAGAAAATCACAATATCCCAGAGTTGGTTTCCCAGCATCTTCTTCATTCTTCTGTCATGGAATATGTTCTAGCTCTAGATCTGACAATATATAATGATGAACACATGGCTCCTGCCTTCAAATTTGCACTCTAGTAGAGATAGGCATGTAAAGAATTAAGAGCAGCTATAACTGAGGTAGTGGCTGGGGTTTAGTTCAGGTGGTAGAGTGCTGCTTTGTACTCTCTGAGTTTGATCCTCAGCACTGTAAAATATGGGAGAAGGATATGGCAATCCACTCCCAAAACAATCCCGAAACAATCCGCCATTGAAAACCCTATGAGGGTCACTACGAGTTGGACCTGACGTGACAACATACAACAACAACAACATAATTAAGGTAGACAAAAACTGAAAAAGCATGATGGTAAAGAGGGCCTGGGTATCAAACAAATCTACTGTGTGACCTTGCCAAGTGATAAAGACTGAAAACTTGTTTAGGTGTACATCTTAGTCCATGTGTGCTGCTATAATAATACATCACAGTTTGGGTAATTCAAAAATAATAAGAATTTATTTCTTCCAGTTGTGGAGGCTAGGAAATCCAAAATCAAGGCACCCACAGGTTCAGTTTCTGCCCTTCTTGTTGTATCCATATGATAGAAGGCAGAAGGGTAAAGGGCTTAGTCTCTCCCAATTCTTTAAGAAGGTACTAATTCATTCAAGAAGGCAGAGCTCTCATGACTTATTCCCTCCCCCAAAGGCCCACCTCATAATACCACCACAAGAATAATACATTTCAGCATGAATTTGGAAGATGATACATTCATATCAAAATGCTGTCCATTTTCTCAACTGCAGCATAAGGATAATATGAGAGCTTATCTCATAGATTAAGAGAATAAAATGGGGCAATGGGCCTCATCGGGCAAAGTATTTTTCTGGTTCTACCCACTGAGAACACTGAATAAGAACTAGGTACTTTTATTCTGGTGGTAATTATTGTTGCCTGTGAAACATGAAGAAGGTGGAGGAAGGGTTTAGAACAGTTTGTTGCAATGGAAAATCCAGTAGGATATGGCAACTGATTTAAAACAGGTAAAAATTGACCTTAGAGATATAATGAATGGCTCAGGACATCAGAATAGAGTGCAGAAGTGGGTATCAATGGAGGCCTGGACAAACTCAGTCTTAGCCTAGTGTCAGACTTTGAGAATCTTCTTGGAGAGCATTGAGCACACTGGATACCCATCAGGAAGCACCAATTAATTATATGGACAAGACTGAGTTTGTCTAAGATTTTGTTTTACTTGGTTCAAAAATCAACACCCATGGAAGCAGCAGTCAAGAAATCAAAAGACTCATTGGGAAAAGATGTTGCAAAAGACCTCTTTAAAGTGTTGTAAAGGAAAGATATCATAATGAAGACAAAGGTGCACCTGATTCATACCATCATATTTCCAGTGACGTCATATGCTTGTGAAAGTTGGATGGGTAAATAAGGAATATAAGAGCAGAATTGATGCCTTTGAATTATGGTGCTGGCAATGAATATTGAATATACCATGGACTGCCAAAAGAACCAACAGCTCTGTCCTAGAAGAAGGACAACCAGAGTGCTCATTGGAAGCAAGGATGGCTAGGCTGCATCTTACATATTTTGGACATGTTGTCAGGAGGGACCAATCCCTGGAGAAGGACATCATGTTTGGGAGACTGGTGGGTCAGCCAAAAAAAAAAAAAAAAAGGAAGAACCTCAACTAGATGGATTGACACAGTATCCACAACAATGGGCTTAAGTATAAAACAATCGTGTACATGGCATAGTGTTGGGGAGTGCTTTGTTTTGTTGTACATAGAGTCGCTACATGTTGGACTCAACTTGATGGCACTAAACAACAAATAAAACTGAAACACTATTTTTGTTTTGGGGGATTTGACTTGCCACAATGTTTAACATTGGTGCATGGCTAAAGAATGCTTTGAAAAGACAAAAAGTAATGAATTAAATTTAAGAGTTTTGAAGTTAAAGTATTACCAAGTTCCCAAGCTCATAATAAATTAGGTTGCCACATGTCATTTACACAAAATTTCATTGTATTCAAGCTTGTATTAAGAGTGTTTCAGAAACACAAGAAAAAGAGAGAAAATGAATTTAAATGTTCCTTCTGTTCATAAATAATTTCATTTCTTTAGGGATGTTTCACAGGTAATTGTATTGAAAATAAAAGAATAATTTCTACTATTGTATTTTGCCAGTTAATAAATAGTAAAACTTCCCTCTTGAGTTCAACTCTGAGTGGGTCATAGTACACTTGGCCCTTGAACAACACGGCTCTGAATAACTATAAATTTCTAGAACTGGTATAAGTGGATTTTCTTTGTATAAGTAGTGAAAAGATCAGGGAGATTAAAACTTTGCCTGAGAACACTTTTTCTCAAATAAACATTGATCTGTTTGATAAATTATAATTTATAGATTATATAATCTAGTAGAATAGAAAAATTTGTAAACATTTATATATGTAAAACATTCTGGATAACTATATTAGAACATGGTGGAGTAGTGCAAAAGTGACATCTGTACATGGAATCACCATGAACATGATAGGTCCAAGTGTGCATCGACACAGGTGTGTGTTCTTGATAAATCTAATGACATGAACAACATACTAATCTCTGGCATAATTTTCTAAAATGGAAAAGAATTCCCAGTGAAGTTCTGAAGCAAATCAAACAACAATCTTCCTTCAATATATACGATCATTGTATACTCTCAAAAACTTCAAAAGTGCATGTTGAAAACAATGATCATTTTTTTTGTACAATTGTAAAACTGAGTTCTAAATTTAGCTTCATCATGATGAAGAAGATTTTCACATACCCCAATGAACTGGGGGAAACACAAAGTCAGGAGTGAAGCCTTTCTTGGGGCAATCTTAACTCTGCCAGCGGTTATAGCTCTTCCTGACTTTCTGACAACCACAAATATTCCCACCAATCTCCAAACCACTCCCACTGGGAACCAGTGGCATAAGAAAGAAGGCTTTGACCTGGCTGGAAATAAAAGGCATCTTGTATTGGGTGCTTTTTATTTAAAAACTATTAATTTCTGTGAAATTAACAAAGATTTCTGGAGTTTATTTCCATAGCTGGACCCAAGGAATACTAACAAGAGCTCTTAAAATAGCACTCATCTAGGGGCTACGGATATAGCTCAGTGATAAAACACTTGCCCAGCACATATGAGAGCCTAGTTCAATCTCCAGCCCTGGAGAAAAATGTACTGTTTGTCTAATTAGAACCAACTTCCCCAAACCCTTGGTTGATCACACTTACTCTTTTGATACTCTGCTTTTAAAAGAAAACGAAAAGCAAAAAAAAAAAAAAATGCTCTATGCCAGGGATTCTTAACCTCAGGTCTACTGTCAGGGTTCAAAGGTAGGCTACAGAGATACAGAAATTATATGCAAAACTTCTCTCTCTCTCTCTGTCTCTCTGTCTGTCTGTCTCTCTCTCATTTGTGTGATTATTCATAGCTCTTATATTCTCAAAATAGATTTCATTCCAAATATGTATGACACAAACAAACCAATTCTCCAAAATTTTCAGCTACTAAGAATTAAATTTAACTCAATATTTTTTCTTAATAAAGCAGAAAAGTGGCTCGGTGGTGTCTAGAATGATTTTTTGGTATGAAGGTTAAATGAAATAGGGAATTCAGAGTGGCACTCAATAAAGCAGAAGATCTACTGGAACACATCAACACATTGAGAGTTTCTGACTTACCTTACAAAGGTAAGGTTAAAATAAAACATATGAATAAAAGACATGCACAAAAGAACCTTTCCACTTAAATTACCAGTCTATATGGATTTCCAAAAGGAGTACAAAGCAACAAAATAACCTTTAAACTCTAATATTCACCATGCACTCAATGTGATATTGCTGGCTGTGCTGGTCAGACTTTTTGTTGCTGCGAAAAATGACTTCACATAAACTACTTAAGGGAGGAAAGATACATTTTGGCCCACACTTGTAGTAATTTCAGTCCGGGTTGATTGATCACATGCACTTAGGCAGAATATCATGGCAGCAGGAGCATGTGGTAGAGGAAGCTCTTCATAGCTGCCAGGAAGGCAGAGAAAGAGGAATATAAAAAATGTCCAGGGCAAGATATAGCCTCCAAGGACATAGGCCTAGTGATCTACTTCCTCCAACTAGGCACCACTTCCACTTTTCACCATCTTCCCCAAATGCCTTACAAATCCATATCCTATTACAAATCCATCAGGGGTTTAATCCTTTGATTAGATCAAACCCTTCAGGACCCAATAACGTTCCAAAAGCCCATCAATTGAAAACCAAGCCTTTAATACATGAGCTTATAGGGGACACTTCATATTGATACCATAACATTGGTTGTTATTGAGTTGAGTCAAAATGCATTCCCTTCATATAGACACTGGACTGGATAGACACATATAAAAAACCTTTAATGTAAACATAATTTTGCTTGCTGTTTCACAAGATTTGCCATTCAATTTAAAAGAACAAGTGCGGACTGACATGCTCTGTGTATTTTTACACAATGTGTAAAAACAATGTGTTAAGGCAAGATGTAAATAATTAGTTCAATTTATAACTACTGCATCCCTTCTTTTTCTTTTTTAAATTGCTGAAGTGGTATTGTTTATTGAATTAAGTAATACAACTTTAAAAGTCTGTAATTGTACACTTGATTTAAAAATGTTTGCATTTAGTCACCACAAAGCAGATTTACAGCAACCATCAATTGCAGAAAACACAAGGAAATATGTTTTTATGTGATTCTAACAGAGGGACCCTTTATCATAAGGAAATATTTATAGAAAATAGAGCTATTAAGTTTACAATGTACAAAGTACTGAACATTTTAAGCAAAATCTCTGTTTTTAAGGGGAAAGTGTATTCTTTTTTATGCTCTAAATTCTTGGCCTAAATTTTAATTCTTTCCAGTGGAACCAAAACCTCCTGAACCCCTTTCAGTGTTTTCCAACACTTGAACTTCTTCTATTTCTGGATAAAAAATTCTTTCACAAATGAGCTGTGCAATTCGATCACCCGTTTTCACTTCAAATTTCTCTTGGCCAAAATTAAACAGTACAACACCAACATTTCCTCTATAATCTTCATCTATGACACCAGCTCCTACATCTATGAAGTGTTTTGTAGCCAAGCCAGAACGTGAAGCTACTCTTCCATAGCACCCAGAGGGAAGAGGTATCTGAATGTCTGTTTTCACAAGAGCTTTCTCCATAGGTGGTACTGTATAGTCATAAGCACTGAGCATGGAGCAGAGCCACAGGCTGCCGTCCCCGCCGGCCAGCCTGCTTGCTGGGCGAGTCAGCCGCTCCCTCTTCAGAGGAGGGCATGGCGGAGCGAGGGCGAGGAGACCCCTTCTATGATATAAATAGTATGAGAATCCCAGAGTTTTCAGTTCTATAATAAATGAAATCTCAGCAGGTGAAGTGAATGTGGAGCCTGAATGTTGTTTGCTCAGGTGTCTTCCAAATGAAAATCTAGTCTTGCAAAGTTTATATAATGTCCTAATTGAGAAGAAACATACAAATGCACATTGCCAGAGACAATTAGATCACCTACATTTTTATCCTTCGATAAAATTAGCCCTGTTATGTTGTAGTATCGCATTCTGTGACCATTTGCCTGGTTAGGCAGTGATGCAGCCACCATTTCCCCTCTCAGCAGCAGGCCAACTTCTTCCTTCATAAACCACTTCAAATCCTTGGACTTGTTGGGAGAATGAGGTGCAATTCAGCATTATAATCAGAAAAACTAATTTATTTTCTGAGATTCCAAATTGCTAGTTATGACTACTTAGTTCTAACACTTGGAGAAAGAAAGGTGATTGCAGACCAGCAAAAATGATTTAAAGTGCTCCATATGGAAGTCTACTTGGGAGAAGGACTTGGCAACCCCCTCCCCCCAAAAATCAATCTGTCATTGAAAACCCTATGCACAGCAGAGAGGCATTGACAATAGTGTTTCCCCTGTTGTACAGAGGGTCACTATGAGTTGGATACCGACTTGACGGCACCTAACAACAACAATAACAACAACATGGAGTTCTACAGGGCTGGGAGTTAGCTCAGTTGGTAGAGCGCTGCGTTGCAGTCTCTGAGGTCCCGAGTTCAATTCCCAGCACCACAAAAATGGGAGAAGGCCCTGGCAATCCACTCCCAAGGCAATCCCGAAACAGTCAGCCACTGAAAACCCTATGAGGGTTGCTATGAGTCGGATACCGACTCGATGGCACCTAACAACAACAACAACAATATGGAAGTCTGTTTAGGGAGGAAAGGGAACTCATCAATGTGCAAGGAGATTTCACAGACTTTTAGAAGGTTATTTAATCCTAATGATTCTGAAAGACAGACTACTCTTATTCCAAAATTGCTGATGCTAAATCTAAGCCTCAGAGAGTTTACACTACTAGTAAGTGCTCACATAAGTATTTTTATCACAATTTGTCAACTCATTCCAAACCATTATTCTCATTTTACTGAGAGGTTTTTGTGTGTTTGTTTTGTTTTATTTTGTTTTGTAAAGACATCAAATATAAATATGAAGACTCGATGGCACCTAACAACAACATCAATGTGGAAACCTTAAAAGTCATTCCTTTTAAAAAAGTTTTTTCATAATAGTAAGGCATGTATATTTTAAATAATGGGGCAACTAGAATAAGCACAAATTGATCATTGAAATCAATAAGTAATAAGAAATAAGACTTTTTAGAGACTAATTTACTTTTCATGATAACTCTTTTAATATTATTTTAAAGTTTAGAAAACTCAGGTTGAGAGAGTCAGTCAATTGTCCAAGGTCACATTTTTTTTTAAAAAAAAGGAAAATACATGGTTTTAACTTAGCCTATCAACTCATCATCCATGACATCATGCTAACTGATTGTATTATTTAGACTAGGCTAATCACTAGAAGAAATAGATCGAAAAATTTAAGATGGATTAGGTATAATGGAAGTTATCTTTTGCTCACATAACAATGTGATAAGGCAAAACCAAATTGTTGGAGTAACTCTCCTCCACATGATTATTAAGGACTAAGGTTGCACAAGGCTTGGCCATTTAAAATATATGGAGTTCCAATTGTCCAGATTGTCATTTCCAACACAGCTACCCAGAAGGAAAAGGGCATGGAGGAGCGCACATGAGAGGTTTTCAGGCCATGCCTGGAGGTGATATCCACCAGATCTTCTCAGATTCCATTGGCTAGGCCTCAGTCATAGGGCCATGCCAAAGAAAGGTTGAGAAATATAGTTTAAACAGATTCCCAGAAAGAAAGGAGAGCACAATTTGAGTGAATAAACTAGAGTGTCAGCCACATGGACTCAGAAAATCAGTCCTCTTTAAAATCAGAAGAGAATAAGTCCAGGAATGGTAGAAACTACTAGAAATGCCCTTCCAAAATAGCATGCAATTGTGTATATTAGTTAACAATCCATGCTATGGAATTAGGTAGCCTAGTAGCAAAACCTAAGCCACTAATTACTATGTGATATAAGTTTTTTGAATCTTATTTTTTTCATTAGTAAATTGGAGACAGAATTACCTATTTCATGGGGTTGACTGTAAGATTTACTCAGGTAAAATCATGGCAGAGAAAGCTAATTGCTTGATAATATTTATTGTCCTCTTCTTCCCTTTAAATAATAGACCCTCCTAAGTTGTAAGTGGATAGATGTTTCCTGGGAAGAGATGACATTTCCCAGATTTCTTTGTAAACTGGGGATGGCCAGGTGTATAAGTCACAGGCAGGGAAATATGAACACAAGACAGACTGGATCCTTCACAGAAAGGTCAGGGATGTCTCTTTGGTCTCTTTTTTGAGAGAAGGGACATAGGTGAGATATGATGAGAAGTTTCCATCCTACAGAGAAGGGAACACTTTGAAGGATGGGAAATGATACCATGGATGTAGCTGAGCCTTCGGATGACATGGGTTTTCACTGCTTGTCATTTTAGACTTTTATGTGAGAGACACACAATCTATCTTGTTCAAAGCAGTCATTTCAGTCCTTATTAAAGCACCCAAATAAATACCTAGCTATCACAAAATGTGAAATATCAATAATAGTAAAGGCTCAATAAAATGATGCCTATCAATGTTTCCTAAGGTTCATATGTCTAGAGCCCATTTTCCAAGTATGCTCTAAGGGAAGCTGACTTAGAATGAACAGAATTACCAATTCTCAGACTAAACGCTGAGATTTGGGTTGATGGGGTCAAATAACTTTGAGAAAGTTATACTAGGTCAAAAGCAAACTAATTCCTGTACTATAGGACTTCTTAGTGCTAAATTTGCTAATGCTATTTACCCCCAAGGAAAGAGAAAGAGTATACAGGGTTTCCTAAACTTATTAGACCATGATACTTTTCTTCAAGATGCATATTGGTGAAGATAAATTTCAAAGTCAAGTAAACTTGTATTTCCTAGATAAGCACAGAGGCAAAGAATCAGAAATGAAAAAAGAAAAAGGAAGCCAACAGGGTGAATTCTACAGATTTTGAGCAAGAACATTTCTGAGACCTCAAAATATTTTTCCATCCAAACCACCCTGAGCAGATGAATTACTACATACATCTTTAAAAAAAAATTCCTAGGAAGTAAATCATAACAATAAAACTCTAAAATGAAAAGATACATGGAATCAGCTGTGGCTAACATGTCATGTTGACCACAAATTCTTTTATTAATAAGGCATATCTGAAGATGGGGATGGTGGTGCATGCCTATAATCTGAGCACTTGAGAGATAAGGCCAAGAGGAAGGAAGACTATGAGTTCAAGTCTAGCCTAGGCTATATCGCAAGACCTCATCTCAAAAACAAAATGAAACAAATCTGTGTAAGATAGTCATAGGCCAGTATGGACCTCCCTCGGAGACTTGTTGATTTCACAGATTGTATTAAGGCCATGGTGTTTAGCTAGAATTCCATCTTCAAGAGATAAAACAACACAAAGTAGAAAACAAATTATAAAATATAGTTCGATTAATTTTGATAATTAATTTGATAGCTAGAACAGCTTGCTTTAAATCTGTTTCTCTATTATCATTATAATACACATTTGAAGAAGGTGGGAAACTAAAGTAAGATCCTTACTTAACATTTGGAGTTTATGTTTTTATGAGCCAGCTGTTAGAAGGGAAACACAAAAGATTTTCTCTGATGGGCCCTTATGAGGAACATACTAACAGTTGCAGAAAGGTGATCCAGTTAAACCACTTACTCATGCCTAATATAGTTCTGTATAGTCCAAGCACCTGGCTTGGTATAAACATTTATGTTTTGCTGCATGATGTTTCATCAGCTCATCAGGTGGTGGAGAGCTCCATCCAAAAGGGTGGTTCACTCGACCTTATGCTATTCTTAATTGGAAACATGGCTTAGGATTGGGTCGACTCTGCCCTCTTCTTCCTCAAGTCTTTCCTCAGTTTATCACTATAAAATATAAATTCCAGAAGACGAGATACATCATTTAACTCAGTACCAATTTAAGTGAATCAGACAGACTCAGAGATTTAGAAAGATTCCTGGGGTTCCTGGGGTGCTGCAGGCTAGGGAGAAGGACCTGGTAATCCAATCCCTAACAATCTGCCATTGAAAACCCCCTATGAATAACAGAGAAGCACTGATACAGTGCCAGGCATGGCAGAGTGTTAGGGAATGTTTCTTCTGTTGTACACAGAGTTGCTCAGACCCAACTCAACAACACCTTACTACAAGAAATTTGTCTGCTCAACTGGGGAACAAGAATAATAGTAGTAGCTAATCCATAGGGTTATTATGAGGATTAAATAAATATATTTGTGTAAAGAATTCTGTGCAGTGTCAGACACAATATTGTTGTTGTTAGGTGCCATGGAGTTGAGTCTGGCTCATAACCACCCTATGTACAACAAAACAAATCACTCCCCATACTGTGCCATGCCCAGCACTATGTCAGTGCTTCTCTGCTATTCCTAGGGTTTTCAGTGGCTGATTATTTTGAGATTGTTTCCCTGAGTAGATTGCCAGGTCCTTCTCCCATTTTTGAAATGCTGGGGATTGAATCCAGGGCTTCAGAGTGCACTGAGCAGCATCCTACCAAACTGAACTAAGCCCCAGCCCAGGCACTTATATAAGTCCTATATAAGTATCAGTGGGTTCTACTCTTTTTCTCTGTCCCCTGACTTTGACAAATACTATCACTTGTAGTAGTAGAAATAAACATTTGTCTTGTCACTCTAGACATGCAAAACCAGCAACAATGTGAATGAGCCCACCATGTAATCAAACCAGCATGAGAGAACATAGAGGGCTGCCTTTAACCCCAGAGAGATTTCTGTGTGGCCTTAGAGAGGCCACCAAGCATAAAGAAAACACAAAATCTATAGCTTTCTGCTACTCCCCAAATGCACAGTTCTTTGGAATTGGATGTATCCAAGTTGAGTTTCCTTATGTGATGCAATAGACAAGAAAAAGGGAAGAAGGTAAGAATTCTTGTGCTAGATCTTTTGCTCTGTATGGTCACCAATACACAGCTAACAGCATTCATTTACAACTGGGGTAGCTGTGGCAGGAGAAAGGAACCTGTAATTTTTGAGTCCTTCCATTTGATCAGCAGGTGCTGGAAGGTTGATAATATTTGTCCATTATCTAACTCATAGCTGTCTGGGAGCACACTTATCTCCTAGGGATTTTGATGCCTTTGGAAAAGAGAAATGCCAGAAGTTGCCCTCTCCTTAATATGCTGATTGGGTGTTGCTTTATCCTATCACTTCCTGCCATCCCCTCTTTTGTGGGTGAGATCTGCCTATTTTAAAACAGTCAGTTTCAGGAGAAAGATGTTGCAGGGACAGATTTGTGATGACTCATAGGAAAATAAAATGTTATTTAAAAAACTGTTTCAGTTCTTTGGACCTGGCTAGCTTTTCTTTCAGCCAAGGTTGGTGACTCAGGTTGGACCTGTCTAGGTATAATCAAACAAATGTAAAGCAATGGTTTCACCATTTTAGTACATCCTGGCCCAGCTATGTGGAACTATTCTAATGAGCTCAACTGAGTTGGAATGGTAAACTCTTTGGGCTGTCTGACTGGATTGTGTTTATATGACATGGTTTTGGATAACAGCAATAGTTGCTATGATTTATCAAATGCTTTTTATGTGCCAGATACCTTAGATCACTGGTTTTCAATATTTTTTTAATCCCAGCTGCTAGAAAGTAATGCATTTTTACATCATGAACCGGTACATACCACACATACGTATACAAATAACTATAAGTTTTATGAAATCATATTTACCCTTAACACACAAAATGTACTGCAGTGTTTCCTATTCTACTCTATGTTATTTTGTGTTCTAAAATGTTAGTTTTGACCAATTACATTGATTGCATGACTCACAAATGAATTGCAACCAACAGTTGAAAATCACTGCCTTATATGAATTTAGTCTTCATAACAACTTTTCAAGATAGACATTCGTTACAGATTCCACACAGTGAGAATATTTAATCAGGGGAACAGTTAAAAGGGGCTTGGAATAGCTGAAATGCCAAGTAGGAAGGGGTGAGGCAGTCAAGGTATTAGCAGCATCAGGAAGCACTTATCACTGGGAAAGCAGGGGGCCCACAGGAAAGGTGGCACAGGAAACAGGAGCAGGGCCATCTGCAGGGGTTTGCCCAGCAGAAAGTGGGACATGGAAAAGTAGGGTCCCAGGAGGTAGATTGTCCTGGGAACCTGGAACCTACATGGAGAGCAGTCACAATTAGAAACACCACAGAAAGAGAAATGGAGTCACTTCTGGGCACATATGCAAAAGAATCTAAGTCACACACCACAGAGACACCTGTATGTCCATGTTTTTACCAGCATCAGTCACAATAGCCTAGAAATCCATGGGCAGATGAGTGGAAAAAGAAAATATGGTGTGTATATATACACAATATGGTTTTACTTAGCCATAAAAAGAAAGAATTTATGTCATTTGCAGGAAAATGGACAGAATTAGAGACCAACAATTTAAGCCAAATAAGCCAGACTCAGAAAGACAAATATCATGTTTTCCCTCATATGTGGATTTCAGATTAAAATATATGTCATCAAAGTTGAAGGCATACTATTTAGGAGGAGAAGGAGGCCTAAAAGGAGGGGGAGGTGGCAATAAGAAAGAAAAATCCGGGGAAGACAAATATTATATTTTTCTCTCACATGCAGAATCTAAACATATATTTCTATATTAATATGTATATATTTATATATGACATGAAAGCAGAAGGAAAACATGAAGGGGCAATGAGAAGTAAACATGAGCAATGTACAATGATATGCATGTATGGAAATGTCATAATGAAATCAAGTAATTTGTACACCCAAAAATTACTTAGAAAAGGAAATGGTGAGGGAGAAGGGTAAAGAAAGAAATAACTTGGTTTTTTCTTCCCTTCCCACTCCAGCCTTCCCCCTTTGCCTCCCATTGGTTAAATCTAGCTGACAGCCAGTGGGAATGCAGTTGTCAGGGATCCTCTCACTGAGCTACAGAGATGAGCAGGGGACAATATCTGAGAGCCAATAAGCAAACCATTAGTCCAGCCAGGTGTGTGGCGTCTTGGGTTGCACAAGTCAGGCACTTTGTAGATTCCTCAGGCTTGGTTTGGTGCTCTGCTATTAGAGGCCTATAGTTCCTCATGCCTTTAGAACAGAGTGACCTGCATTTTTACTTTGTAGTGGGCCCCACAAATTAGGTAGCTGTTCCAGTGCATGGCATTGTTGTTCCAATTGTACCAAGCAGAATTCTGTGGCTTAGGGAGTTCAAGTGGCTTAAAGTGGGTTTCACAAAAGTGGATAAAGTGAAATTTGAAACCAGTCTGGTATGTCTGAGGTCAAAGTCCACACTCTTTCTAGTAAACCATACTTCCCTTCCATTCCCCCAATATGACCAAAAAGCATAACGAAGAATTGTGTAGCTGGATTTCTTCCTGTTTGTAAGTCCTCCACCACTGCTACCCTGGGGTTACTTCTGGTATTCCCTTTGGGCCATTCCTACCCATTAACAAACATTAACCCAGCCTTTGGGGTGGAGAGTGTTAAGAACAGCAGAAAGGATGCACATAGGATTTCCCCTGTTCCTCAAGCTGAAGAAACAGCAAGTCACTATAGGGAATGCACCACCCGGTTATCTCCTCAAAATTTGCTTCACAAGATGGATGGAAAGAAGAAATAAAATGTGTTCAAATTTGACTTCAATGGTCAATTTCCTTAATGATACTTCAAAATTAATTGAAGCATTTGGGGCTGACTTCTCTATTACAACATCCAACTCTCTACCTTTTCCTTTGGTTCACAGCTGTAGACACAAGATTCTTCTATAATAAAATCTTCATAGCTTCACTATCTGGGATAATTTTGATTTTACCAACAATTAAATTGGGAACAAAGCCAAACAATTTGGCAGGAATCATCTCAGAGGGAACACTACTTAATTCAAAGGAAACATAAATGCAACTTCTGTAACTTCTCTACCCTAATATTCCACTGATGTGATACATTTTTATTACATACAAGACCTCATAAGATCTCTGTCCCATGTATTGCTTTTGACACTTAAGACAGCAGCTTAATTCTGCATTATTACATACAACCTAATATCATTGCCTAACTTCACAAAATAAAATTTTATTAGTTATTCATCATTGTTACCATCTGTTTTTTCCATTTAATTTCTACAGGATTCCTTGAGCACAAAATCCAGTTCTAAGTGTCAGAGGCTTACGTACAGAATGATAAAGCTCAAACTTACCTCCAAGATAATTCTAATCAATTTTAGACAGATAAGGAAACTGATACCTGGAGAGACGCCTGGATATAAAGGTGATCTTAGGCAAATCTCTGCCTTCCATTTCTTGTTCTTTTCCTGGGATAAACTCAATTTTCTCATTCCTCATTTGGACCCTCATAAGAGTCTACACTGGATATTCACTCAACAAATACTGATTGTTTACCACATGCCAGGTAGAAAAAGTACTGAGGACTCAAAGATGAATAGGACATGATCTCTACCTTAAAGGGCATGGGACCTTGAGGAATATTAAATAATTAACGGTCACACAGTGTGATTGCAATTCTTATTTCTGGGCATGACATGGAGGAGAAAACAACTAGTAAGCCTGCAAGTTTCTACACTAAAGGCATTACAGAGAAGAAGTGCCTCTTTAGTACTAACAACATGGACTAGAGGATCATCCATAAAATTGTCATCACTAGCAGCAGTAAGATATTGTTGTTATTAGGTGCCATCGAGTCAGTATCCGACTCATAGTGACCCTATGTACAAGAGGCAAAACATTATTGTCAGTGCTTCTCTGCTGTTCACAGGGTTTTCAATGGCAGATTGATTTCTGGGAGTGAGTATCCGAATTCTTCTCCCAAGCCTACAGTAGTATCTGGTGTTCCCAGGCAGTCTCCCATCCAAGTACCAAACAGGCCCAACCCCGCTTAGCTTCCAAGATCTGACAGGATCAAACACCACAGTACAATGGTTGAAGGGTAGCAGTAAGATGTTGTTGTTGTTGTTAGGTGCTGTCAAGTTGGTATCCAACTCATAGCGACCCTCATAGGGTTTTCAATGGCTGACTGTTTTGGGATTGCCTTGGGAGTGGACTGCCAGGCTCTTCTCCCATTTTTGCAGGGCTGGGAATCAAACTCAGGATCTCAGAGACTTCAGCGCAGTGCTCTACCAACTGAGCTAAATCCCAGCCCAGCAGTAAGAGAGCTCAGAAAAAACAAAAACAAAAACAAAACCCAGATAACTCTTATAAGAGTATGAATCCTAAGCCTACTTATCAAACTGCCCATGTTAGTTATTGGGGAAATGATGGATAACATTCAGAACTGCCTGGTCACTAGGAGAACTTGCTTTACTCTGAAATTTCTTCATCTCTACATTACTAGCCATTTGTTTTTCCATTTCATTTCATTGCTACAGAATTCTTTGCATGTTTCAGTTTCTAACTATAAGAATCACCTTGAGTGGAGATTCGAATCCCTTAGACAGTTGTGCTTTGGGATATTTGCATAATGAGATAAGATTGGGAAATACTACATTATTCTACTTTATTTGTGTCTATGAGACAGATTTTATACTTTTGGGCAATGAGTATGGGGACTGTAGGGGAAGGGAAAGTCTATTGTAAGCACAGTGATTCGGGATCAGAGAGTCTTTGGTTCAGTTCCCAGATGGAGCAGTTCAAAAAGATCTGTCAGGTCCATCATTCAACTTACATCAGTCATATAAGGCAGGGAGACTCTGTTTGATCATATTGTAATATCACTTCAGACAGAAGAGATTTTTTAGAAGGAGAGCACGCCCTTGTTCAGGGTCATAATGAGAAAAAAGAAAGAGAGATTCTCACCTTACATTCACTAGCACACAAAAGAGCAAAGATGGAAAGTTATTTCCTTTAGGAAATGAATCAGGAGTCAATAACTGGTGATCTCAATCACTCCCCGTGTACTCTCTCTCTCTCTCTCTCTCTCTCTCTCTCTCTCTCTCTCTCTCTCTCTCATCTTCTTCAATTATCACATCTATAAAACAATGCAGGTTTCCTCCACTTGCCTTACATTCCTCCCGCCTTTCCATTCCTTTGACCTTCACTGAGGCTTTTCTTCTCTGACACTTTTTCTAGCCTATCCTTTGACTCTTGGGCCCTTGAAATTCCTCAAGTCGTTCCCTTTTTACATAGACACATTAATTCCTCTGCCTCTTTGTCTATCTCCCTTTCTCCTCTCACTTTCAGGATTCCAAGGAATTTACTTTGGGATTTCTTCTTTTTCTGCCCCATTGAGATAAATATGCTTTTCTGAATTTCTAGCAAATTTTAGAGGGAAATAAAAGTCTAACAATAAAATATGTATCATTTATTCAGCACCTATTATGCACCAAATAATGCCATGGGGTTTACAAATATTATTTTGCAATTATTATTATTTGCAAATATTATAAATAGTTCCTTGCTTACTTACAAAAGCTCTCTGACACAGAAGTCAGTTCCATTGCACAAAGAAAGAGGTCTAGACTAAGACTTAAAGAAGACGAACAATTTGCCTAATGCTCACTCCATATCCAGAAAGTAAAAAGTAAAATTTGGTCATATTAGCATCCAAAGTAGCTCAAAGCTTTTTAACATTCCAGTAGTGGAGATTGCAGATAATAAACAAGGCAATATACAAGCTCATTATTATACTTTGTGACTTAATGATTTGATGATTCTTAGCAAAAAGAGGTCATATTACTAGTATCTGTGAATAATGTTTGGTTCACTTATTCTTGAATGTGGGACTTTAATTTTCCCCTTGAGCTTCTTAGTGTTAATGGAAAACTGTTAATGGGCCTATCTAGGGAACGTACACAGTTTCAAACTATGGCCTCTTGGATGTAACACCTCACTTTTATTTGACTTAATACTGATTCTAGTTGTGAAGTAGCTGAGGATCAAATGTGTGATTCAGGTTAGAGTTCAGTGGAAACAACACACAACTAGGAAGAAACAGAACACTGTGATTTTCATGTTAATTTTGCTACCTATGCGCTGAGAGACCCTGGGTCTGAATTTGCTTTTTGGTAAAACCAAAGTTTTGGACTAGATGGTCTCAGAAGTCCTCTTATTCTCATGTTGTTGTTGATAGGTGCCACTGAATCAGGTCCAAGTCTATGTACCCATAGCCACCCTATGTACAATAAAACAAAGCTTTCCCCAATACTGTGTCATGCCTGGTACTATGTCAGTTCTTCTCTGCTATTCATAGTGTTTTTGATGGCTGATAGTTTTGGGAGTGGGATGCCAGGTCCTTCTCTCAAGCTTACAGTGCCTCGTATTCCTAGGATGTCTCCCAACCAAGGACTAACCAGGCCAGACCCTGTTTAACTTCTGATATTAGACAGGACCAGACACAAGGGTGGTATTGCTGTAGACTCAAATTCTCATAATCTGTGTTTACTAAGTTTTTCCTGGACTCCCAAATAAACCTGTTTAGGCAGCTGAACTCTGCTCATATCCAGGGCTAGTCATGATCTAGTATTCCTCCATACCATTGTGTAATGTTGGGAATAGGTGGAGAATAGGATGATGTATGTATGTATGGTGAAAAGATGCATGAGGTTCCATCACATTGCTTGTTTCACTTCCTAGAACAATTAGCAGAGAAATCACAAGCCTTTCTATTATCATGGCAATTGATAGACACTTAAGTATAATTCTCACTTTGGTTCATAAAGGATGTTTTAGTTATATCAAAGATACTGCAGTAGAAAGTTAGCTGTATTTAATAAATGGATATTTAATAGATGTTGCATGACTGTGATTTAACAGACATTTGTTATGGTTTGGATCTTAAGTGTACCCCCAAAGGCTCATGTGCTAAAGGATTAATTATCAGTCTGTGGTGCTAAAGACAGGTGGTTGAACCTTTAGGAAATAGGGTCTGCGGGAGAAAGTAAAGTCATTAGGGATGTGCCTTTGAAAAGGTACCCTGGCCTGCCCCTCCCATCCTCCCTCCCTTTCTTCCTTTGTTTCTTCCATTTTTCCCTTCTTTCCTTCCTTCCTCTGCCTCCCTCCATCCTCCTCCTTCTCCTCCTCTTCTTCCTCCTCCTCCTTCTTCCTTCTTTCTCTTGTTTCTTCTTTTCTTCTTTTTCCTTCTTCTTCCTTTCTCCTCCTCCTCCTCCTCCTCTTCCTCCTCCTCCTCTTCTTCTTCTTCTTTTCTTTTCTTCTTTTTCCTTCCCTCCTTCTCCTTCTCCTTCTTCTTCTCCTTCTTCTTCTTCTCCTTCTTCCTCCTCCTCCTCCTCCTTCTTCCTCTTCCTCTTCTTTTCTCTCTCTCTCTCCCCCCCTTTCCTCCTCCCCACATTACAGCTGTCCTGAGGTTAACAGGTTTCCTCTATCTTGTGCTTTTTCCATGATGTTCTGCCCTGGCACAGGCCCAAAAGCAATGATAAGAAGCAACCATGGACTGAAACCTCTGAAACCATGAGCCAAAATAAATCTTTCCTCCTTCCCAGTTGACTTTCTCAGGTGCTTTGCATGACAATGGAAAGCTGACAAGCACATTATTATCTTGTGCTATCTGAATCAGTGCTATTGCTGCTGTGATACATTATCACAAAATTTGGTGTCTTAAGAAAAAAACACATCCATTATCTTACAGCTGTGTAGGTTAGAAGTCTGGATTGGGTCTGACGGGACTAAAATCAAGGTGGGCTACATTCCTCTCTGGAAGTTTGAGGAAAGCATTTGATTATTTGCCTTTTCCAGCTTTAGGAGTTGGCTGTACTTCTTGGCTAGTGAAATTCCTTCTCCATCTTCACAGCCAGTAATGGTAGGTCCTTGCACCTTGTCTTCTGTCTCCTTCTTCCACATTTAAGGGAAATTGAGATTGCATTGGGCCCCAAATAATCCAGGATAGTATCCCTATTTTAAGGCTGTTTAGTAGCACTACAGTTCTGCGTCCCCTTCAACATCCAGGTGTTGCCAGTGTGATAAGATTAGAAGGGAACTAGGCCACGAGGGATCCTCAGTTGCGATTGGGACAAAGGCCCTCATAAAAAGCTCCATGCAGCATTTTGTAGTTTGCTCTGCTGCTAGGTGAGGACACAGTTTTTCTTCCCTCTGAAGGATGCAGCCATCACCAGACTGTGAGAAAATAAATTTCTCTTCTTTATAAATTGCCCATCCCTAGGTATTTCATTGTTGCAGCACAAGTAGACCAAGATAATAGCTTTAATTCCATCTATAACTCAATTCTCTTTTGTCATGTAACTTAATATATTCAAGGTTTCATGAAGTAGGGCATGGACAACTTAGAGGTATTATTCTGCCTACCACGCTGCCTAATGTTTCTGGGTTTAAAATGATGATATGACTCTGTATTCATTTACAAATATTCATATAGTTATATAGTCATAATTCAATGAATCTACAGTGGGAGAGCTTATTAGGTATGACATCAATCTTCATAAAGAAGTTTTTATATACTGGCAGTGAATGTAGACACCAGATTGGAGATGAAAAGTCATTCCTATCATAGCTAATTAAACAGACTCTGTCAATAAGTTAAGCAAAAATTAAAGACTTATACATATTTCAAGAGCCTTCAGGTTGTCTCTATAGGAAAAATATACTGATACTATAACACAATTTTTAAAGACCATGCTGGGACTACCCCCAACATTCAGAAGATTTACTCCTTTTACTAGAAAATCAACGTACAAAATTAATCAACTTACTAAATGTGGCCTATTAAAGATGACATTTTATCAGTTACTTGCAAGAATTTTAAGCAACTTTGTAAATTTTTTACCATAGCATTAAATATAAGTAGTACAGCTATTATTTAGCATTATGAATAAGGGAACTGACAATAAAAAATCAAGAATGATTAACTCTAACTCTTAATGGCTTTGGAGCAGCTGGAGCCAAAAATCAATATACAAAAGTCAAAGAATGTCAATATGCTTATTTTCCCTGGGAAAATTTCCCCAGGAGTTCTGCTGGGCTTCTTATTGCTCTTGTCTTTCAAATGCCAGCTGAGAAATAGCTGTCATTTTTATCTCAATGTTAGGTCAACTGAAAGGAAATGCCGAAATGGGAAACAATATCTATCAGCTTCCAGAAAATTACTGTATGTTATTTTCATATATGCCTAACTTTGACACTAAAAGTAAATCCTAATTTATTTTTACTATAAATTTTAACATTTTGAATGCAATATGTAATTAAATTTCAATTGTGCAATTATTTTATCTTAAATGACTTTTAAAATATTTGCAGGGATGTGTAAAAAAGGAAGAAAAAGCAGCTTTCATTCCTTACTCCACCTGTTTTGTTTTGTTTTTTTTTTCTGACACAAGTATATGTACAATAGGATAGCCCAATTCCAGTATTTTAAAATGGGAGTAAACCTTTTTGTGTTGTTTGTTTCTTGAGACAAGGTCTCACCATGTAGCCCAGGCTGGTCTCAAACTCATAATCCTCCTCCTGCCTCTTCAGTGTTAGGATTACGGGTGTGTGCCACCACAATCAGCTAGAGTGGGAGTAAGCTACATATACATTTTCAATAACTAACCACTAATTCTAGTTCTCTATTGGCTTCTCTTCTCTACATTCTCTCTCTCTCTCTCTCTCTCTCTCTCTCTCTCTCTCTCTCTCTCTCTCTCTCTCTCTCTTTTGCCCTCTCCCTCTCCCTCTCTCTGTCTCACTCCCTCTCCCTGGACCGTCCTCCCTCTCTCCCTTTGTCCCTCTCTCTCTCTTTTTTTTCTTTTTTCTTTTTCTTTCTTTCTTTTTTTTGTAGTACTAGAGGGTTGAATCCAGGGCCTCATTCATACTTTGCAAGTATTGTACCACTGGGCTGCATCCCCAGTGCCTCTTATATTTTTTATTTTGAGACGGGGCTTCAATAAGCTGTGCAACCTTGCCTCTGGCCTCAAACTTTTGATTCTCCTGCCTCTGCCTACCAAGTCGCTGGGATTATAGGTGTTTGCACCAGTCCCTGCTCATATAATTTTTCATTATGAATCAATTGTTAAAGTAATCAAATTACTAAAGAGATCTTTGTAACGTTAACCATGAATAAAGAAAGTTGGAGGGCTGGGGTTTAGCTCACTTGGTAGAGTGCTGCTGTGTACTCTCTGAGGACCTACGTTAAATCCCCAGCACCACAAAAATGGGAGAAGGCCATGGAAATCAACTCTCAGAGCCATCCCAAAACAATCAGACATTGAAAACCCCATGAGAGTCACTATGAGTTGGACCCGACTCAACGACACCTAACAACAACAACTAAGGTTGGACAGAACATGATTTGAGGAGCCCTTCATACATAGGTATTCTAAGGCACTAATTAAAACTTTATGGAGCGTTCTTAGAGAAGTTAAGGTGGGTCCAGAAATGCCAAACTATCAACTGCATGTCTTTCCTGTAATCTCAAGCTGAATTTGTTGGCCACTCTGTTACCTGAGCCTCCCTAAGATGATCTGCCTGTGTGCAGAGAGTTTTATAATCAAAATACATTCCATATGCTGGCCAGTTGACCACAAAATAAAACTGCATGTAGCTGTATGACAAGCTGTCTGATTGTTATAAAAAGAAGTCTTGACCAGTATGATTAAATCATAATTACATTAAAATATAATGGCTCAATTCAAATAACAAATTAAGTGTGTCTCCCATGAACAAAATCTGGAAAAACTAAAGAGACATATGCAAGTTTCCCCAGGTGTTTACAGATCAAATATTTCTGAAGCTGTTATCCAATTGCCATCTGTACATACAACTTTTGTGCTTTTCCTTCTCAACTCTACTTTCCCTTCTATATTCCATATCCTAAGAGAATAGTCGGGCTGGGATTTAGCTCAGTTGGTAGAGCACCACTCTGCAGTCTCTGAGGTCCCGAGTTCAATTCCCAGCACCACAAAAATGGGAGAAGGATGTGGTAACTCACTCCCGAGGCAATCCCGAAAAAATCAGCCATTGAAAACCCTATAAGGGTCGCTATGAGTCGGACACGACTCGACGGCACCTAACAACAACAAGAGAATAGTCAAGTCAGTCCCTTTGGCAGAATTAGTGGCACATCAAGAACTGCTCTCTCCAGTTGGACAAGATTACATTTCCAGATGAATTTCCACTATTCCAAAGAAACTCTGGGTGCAAACAGAAAATGAAGCAAGGAATTTGTTGTACAAAGTGATTCTATTAATATTATCCAGGGATCTTACTTTATCATCACTATACTTTTTGAAAAAAATATTAATAATAATACAATTAGAATAGTAAGAGTTGAATTCATTAAAAAGCTCCTCTTTCCCTAGCAATATTTATAAGCTTTACAAGGTCCCACTGAACAGGTTTGAGTGCCATTTTATAGATAATGAGATGAACACTCAAGAGGTTTTAAGAAAACACTACTGAGCTGTGATAGTACTATTTGGAATCCATAATTGTCTAATTACAAAGACTAATCTATTTGGACAACAATAGTCATTCTAAAATGCTTCCTCTTTTATCAAGATAATTCTTCAGATGAAATCTTCCTCAGAAGCCTGGTGTAAGCAAGAGATAAAGGAAGGGCATGTGTGAGAGGAATTGGGGAAGAGGCACCCTAGGTCCCCAGGTCCAGCCACCTGCTCATGCCCTGTCTCCTCCATAGTTCTGCAATAGCTTTGGAGGTATAAAAACTCTACATTACATCAAGCTGCTGTCTTCTCACTTTTATCAAAATTTCCCTGTGGCTTCCCCAAGGTGAAGTATAGAAAGACTCCAAAACATTATAATTGTAGATCAAGCCACAAAGAGCCTTGGAGGGCACCTAGTAAAATACCCTTATTGTATATAAGGAAACAGAAGCCCAGAAACACACAGCTAATAAATGGCAGGGATGAATCTAGGTTATCTGGCTTTGAATCCTGTGTCCTTATCCTTGGGAGGCTGATGGGTATACTTGACCTTCCTGATGGGCCAGGACCTTTCTAATGGTAACATGGGGATAATGCACATTTATTATTCTCTATTGTGGCACTGTCACAATTGGTAATTGTTTATTTATTGGAGTGTTTGTTTATATTCTGTGTCCTTCTTTAGACTATAAATTCCTTGAGGGCAGAAACAGTACCAAGTTTACTTCCATATTCCCTGGTACCTAACATAAAAAACAGTCTTCAATTCTTTGTCAAATGCCTGAATATTGCTAAAATTGAATTTGGAAACAAGAATACTTTTTCTCCAAGTCTTATGAAAAGAAAAATTCCAAGTAGATCGAATACCCAGATTCATCCTCGAATAAAACCTAACAAATCACTCAAATATAAATGCAAAGCTCTTCTCTTAAAATGCCCTAAAAACATTAACTGGCTAACTGAAAAGCATTACAACTGCAAAGTCATTTCATCTGCTTTCCTAATCAGAAAGCCTCAAAAAACTACATTTGGTATAATAACATATTAGAATAAAAATTACAAAGTCCAAGAGTTCAGTTCAATCAGGAGCAAAAGATGTACCCAAGACAGTTCTCAATTTCTCTAAATACAGGGGAAATGTTCAGGATTTGTGAGTTTTCAATTGGTTTGGTTTTAGCTTGGCAACCACATTAAACACAACCAGCATGCTATTGGTAGAGGGTGTGGGGTGGCAGACCTTTACCTTGCATCTGCTCCAAATATTGCATTTATTGCTTCCTGTATGACTAATCAAGTTTATCCTTGTAGAGTCAATAGTTGAAAAGCTCAATTTAGTTAAACTATTTGTAGATACAATAAAAGAAAACAATACAATCTAGGTCATATTTTTTCATACTCCAAATCTGCTTTCACTCAAAAAAAATTCTGCTTTCCACAAATAAGAAGGTATGAAAAAGACTGCTGGCTTCCTGCCTGCTTCCCAAGGGACAGGATTCCTCTTTTTATCCTTTAGCATTGTTTCCTGTGTTTTGAGCAACCCTTCTTTGATTGTACACGACATACGCAGGCATGGATTTCCTTCTACTGAGAATGTGAACCAAGGGTTCTGAGGCCCAGGGAAGGTGTGAGTATGGGAAGAGGCTCAGAATCACTTGCAACCCCCAAAATGGACAAGCAAATTAGATGATTAAGACCAGGATTCTAAATGCTTCTGGTTATTTTCAGTTTCAACTTATGTTGTAGCTAGTGTTGACCAGAATAGGTTGATTATATGTAGTTGCATAATCTATTTGGGGTATAATTTAATAGTCAGAAGTGAGATACCAGAAAATGTCTGAATTAAACCACTGTGTGGAATAAATACATATTGTGGCTCAATAAATAGATTTTCCTCTTGCATTGCTTATTATGCCCCTAAAAATATGTCATTTGTAGCCATTTGATACAACTACAGATTACCTTTTGTGGTGATAAACTCAAAATAACATGACAAGTTATTATTTCCTTCAGATTCCCTGAAGTTTTTGTACTGAGGCCCAGAATCATCAGGTGTTATGAATGACCAAGCAACCCTAGAATCTCTGATGTAGCCGACTTTGACTGTCTCTGCATCTAAAAGACACTTTATCAATTATTCAGACTCTTTGGTCTCCTCTGCCTTTGACCAAATGCCTTTTGGCCCTTGGCATCCTCCTTAGGCAATAGAAAAGGGCCGAAAATTTGCCCCATTTTCTCATATCTAATAAAAAATAGTTTTCTTAGATGTCTAAAACCATAAATTAGCCATAAAAAAGAACACCACCAAAAGAGACTTATCTACTTTTATAAAAACAAGGTTGTACATCCCTAGCCATTAGGTAAACGCAAATCAAAACAACGCTGAGATTTACACCAGTAAGAATTTACACTTTACACCAATAAGAATGGCCAAGATCAATAAAACAAACAACAAATGCTGGCGAGGTTGCGGGGAAAAGGGAACACTTTTACATTGTTGGCGGAGCTGTAAATTGATGCAACCACTGTGGAAATCAATATGGAGATACCTCAAAAAACTAAAAATAGATCTACCATATGACCCAGCTATAACACTATTGGGAATTTACCCAAAGGGAGATG
>VMDO01010937.1:0-69216 GCA_007922755.1 Pedetes capensis
GGGGGGGAGCACACAAGAGGGTAAGGGGGCACCTATATGAATAATGTACATCAAAATGCATATATGGAAATGCCACAACGAAAAGCATGTCAGAATGAATCACATTAAGGTATATATTAAAATTTTCCAATTAAAAAAAAAACTGAATGATGCTCGACATGGTGGTTCATACCTGTAATCCCAGCAGGTGGAGGCAGGAGGATTGCAAGTCTAAGGCCAGAGGCAGCTTGCATAACTTAGCAAGGCCATGTCTCAAGTCCAAAAAATGAAAAAGATGTGCTGGGGGCCCAATACAGTGGTAGGGCCTTTGCAAAGTATGTACGAGGCCCTGAATTCAACCTCTAAGTACTGCAAAAAAGTTAAAAAAAAAAAAAATTCTGAGCCAGGCGCCTGTAATCCCAGCGACTCAGGAAGCAGAGGCAGGAGGATCACAAATTCGAGACTAGAGGCAATCTATGCAACTTGGTGAGGACCTATCTCAAAAAGTAAAAAAAATGGACTGGAGATGGACCTCAGTGGTCCAGCAATTGCAAAGCATGAAAGTGCAAGGCCCTGCGTTCAACCACCAATGCTAAAGAAAAAAAAAATCTGAATAATAATCAACTCATCTTTTTGTGCCACTGAATGACTCTACATATGTATGAGGATCACAGAAACACATACCTGGCAATCCTCCCCAGCAGCACTAGACTGATTCAACAAGTGTGTCGCATCACTCTGGTTACCACTTGCATGTCCAAGACGATGTTTAACAGGAACTTTGTTAAGAACGTATGTACCTGATGTCTGTGGTTTGCCCATCATCTGCATATACAAAATAAACACAGATGTGGTAAAAGGTGAAAAACAAGCCCAAGAATCATACAAAATTAATTTAAGATAACGATTATCCTGGGGAAGAAGATAAGGACATTGGAATGGGAGAATGCTTTAGTAACGTATAAGTTTCATTTTTTAGGAAATGTGGTATATATACTAATGAGTATGTTATACTTTTCTAGATGTCTAAAATATGTCATAACAGCTGGGGATATAGCTCAGTGGTATAGTATGTGCTCACCATGGACAAGGTCCTGGGTCCAATCCTAAGCACCAAAAATAAATTAACAAAATAAAACACGTCACAACAAATGTATATATACTCACATATAAAAATTTCTAATAATTTTTAAATGTTCCTCCAAACTTGGGTGCAGTGGCACATATCTGTAGTCCCAGTGACTTGGGGAGTAAAGGCAGGAGGATCACAAGTTCAATGCTAGAGGCACCCTATGCAATTTAGCAAGACCCTGTCTCAAGATAAATAAAAATAGGGCTGGGGTGCAGATCAGTGGTAGAATGCTTGCAAAGTATGTGCCAGGCTCTGTGTTCAGCCTCCCAGTACTAAAAAAAAAAAAAGAAAAAAGAAAAAAGAAAACCTCTAATATATAGTGCTTTGAAAACAGAGGGTTTTAACTGATGGGTGCTGCTTGTTGTTAGGTGCTGCTGAGTTGAGTCCAATTCATAGCAACCCTATATACAAAAGAACGAAACACTACCCAACACCATGCTAGGCATATGATATTTTTTATGGTTAAGCCCACTGTTGCAGACACTATGTCAATCCATGTAGTTGAGGGTCTTCTTTTTTAATGTTGACCTGCCACTCTCCAAAACATGATGTCTTTCTACAGGGACTGGTCCTTCCTGACAACATGTCCAAAATATGTAAAACACAGTCTAAACATCCTTGCTTCCAAGGAGCACTCTGGTTGTATTAGTAACAGTGTGAAATGATGACCTCAAAAACATAAGGCAAACTTAGGCTTCACTAACAGAACATGGTCTAATAATCACAGTGGTGATGGCATCATTCTTTCCTTCACTACTCAACCAACATCTAGCGAAAGTATTCACATCTGGGTCCTAATATGATGTGGGATACAAACAAAAGTCATTGAAGATTTAGAAGCTAATGAGCAGAAATAATGAATGAAGATGAGACTGTGTACTATAGGGAATACTTTCGGATGACGATGTTTTGAGACAAGGTCTTATTATGTAGCCCATGACAGTCTCACAATTCTCCTGCTTCATAATCCCAAGTGCTGGGATTATGCACTACCATGCCTAGCTTGCTTTTTAAAAATTCTGAAGGCATTTAATCTAAACATGAGAACACCTAGATAGAGATTACCATTACTGTCAGTATCTAAATACATAGTGGTTTGTTCTTCCCTTCCTTCATTTAGTCATTCAGGTATTTTGATGGATATATTGTTTTGATCAATAAGTAATGGACATTGTTTTAGGCACTAGAGATAAAATGAATATAATAATTATAATCCCAATTCTAGGGTATGGTGTTGCACACCTGTAATCCTAGCACTGGAGATGTGAAAGCAGGAGGATCACAAATTCCAAGACCAGACTGGGCTCCACAGTGAGATATTATCACAAAAACTAAAACAAAAGCAAAAAAAAAATACAAAAAAAAAACCTTAAAAAAAAAAAAAAATCCTAATTCTCTTGGAGCTTCCATTCTAGTTTTAGCAAGTTCTTCTACAAAGGAAAAAGACAAAGAAGTGGATACATGAGAGCCAATTTCAATTAAAAAAAAAAAAAAAGGCAGTTCTAGATTCAGAATTGTTTAATGGTAGACACTGCATATGCATCACCTAAGAATACCTCCTAGGCATATACATTATAGTCTCCATACCTAGAGATCCACTCTGCAGATTTGGTCCTATAGGTGAGGCCCAGAAATCTGCACCTATGTATATGATTCTGATGTAGAACAGCACTTCTCAGATTTTAGGTACATAAAAATCATCTACCAAACTTTTTGAAATACAGATTCCTGGGCATTGTCCACAGGAATTCTGATTCAGCAGGATGGGGTTGAGCCCAAGAATCTCCATTTCTAATAAGCTCCCAGGGGACCAGATGCTGCTGATTTGCAAATCAACCATGAGTAGCTCTAATGTAGAAAACTCAAGGGCTGTGAATTGAGAAATACTAATCTGGAGGGTGGGACTAGACCTTTAATTCTTAGTAAACCAGATTACCTTCTGGATACCACCATGTACCGATGAGGGAGGAGACTGGGTCACCATCACCTGCTGTGGATGAAGATGCTGCGGGAGGTGATGGTGCTGCTGTGAGAGGT
Source organism: Pedetes capensis (assembly GCA_007922755.1). NCBI lineage: Eukaryota > Metazoa > Chordata > Mammalia > Rodentia > Pedetidae > Pedetes > Pedetes capensis. The sequence continues at coordinate 3,149 of VMDO01010937.1, forward strand.
GACTCAATGTTTGTTGTTGTTGCAGGAGCAGCTGCGTTGGGGACTGGAGTGCTGGCTGCTCATTGTTTTCCCTATGCCACAGGACTCGAATGAACCGGTTGTTTAGAACTGCTTCTGTGCTAGAAATGGCTTTCCTGGCCTCCTCGTTGGTAAGATACTGGATGAGGGCTGCTTCTGGATCACCCTTAAAAGCAACCTTTAAAGAAAATAATAGAAACAACATAAATTCCCAACAACGGAAAATAGTTAAATAAATTATGCATTATCCACTTGCTATGGACTGAATTATGTTCTCCTAAAATTCACTGTGTTGAAGCCCTAACCCTCAATGGAGAGAGAATTTTTTGGAATTAAGATTAAACAAGATCCTAAATTTGGGGGCCTAATTGTAAAGGATTGTTGGCCTTATGAAAAGAGAAAGAGATCTTTCTCTCTTTCTCTCTACCATGTGAGGACAAGGGTCTGGGTTGACTCAGTTGGCAGAGTGCTGCTCTGCACTCTGTGAAGACTGGGGTTCAGTCTCCAGCACCACAAAAATGGGAGAAAGACATGGCAATCCACTCCTGAAGAGATCCCAAAATAATCAGCCACTGAAAACCCTGTAAGAGTCGCTAAGAGTCAGACCTGACTTGATGGCACCTAACAACAATGAGAAGAAAGTCCTCACGAGGAATCAAATAGGCCAGAACCTCAATCTTGGACATCTTAGCCTCCAGAACTGAAAGAAATAAATTTCTATTGTTTATTTATTTCAGTCTATGGTATCTGTTATGGGAGCATGAGCAGACTATTACACCTCTCTCATTAAACTATCTAAATTTTTCCCAATGCCATAGAGAATAATGATATGGAAAAATTTTTAGTGGAAAAGTATAGGGACATTTGGTATGACTATATCTTTTTGCATAAGTGTGAAGCATTTTTAAAAAGAGAATGTGTGTATATGTGTATTCTTTCACATAAAATAAAAACAGAGTCAGGTGTGATGGTACACACCTATAATCCCAGTGACTTGGGAGACAGAGCCAGGAGGGATTGAGAATTCAAGGTCATAGGCAGCCTGTATAATTTATTGAGACCCTGACTCAAAATGAAAAATAAAAAATGGGCTGGGGATAGAGCACTTGCAAAGTTATATGTGAAGTCCTGGGTTCAACCCGCAAGTACTGCAGAAAGTAAAAAAATAAATGAAATAAAAACAGTATTTCTTTCCAACAAAAGATAGTCATTACTGCTAAGCAGCAGGATTTGGTGACAGTTTTTTACGTTTTTCTTTAATGTATTTCTAATTATCTGTAATACTAAACATGTACTATTTCTGTACCCAAGAAAAAACTGTTTAAAAATCTATCAAAGAAAACACTTTGGCTGGATATGGTGGTACGCACCTATAATCCCAGCGGAAAGGAGGCTGAGGCAGGAGGATTGTGAGTCCCAGTCCAGGCCAGGCCAATCTTGGATACATAATAAGATAGTGTTCAAAAAAAAAAAAAAGACACCTTGGCTCAATTCTTTGAAATACCAAGCCCACCAGTATTACTTTCTTAAACTCACTTAATTGTAGGCTTGATGACAGCATATAAGTATGAAAAGTAACAGACTGAAATTCCAACTTAAACTAACCTTCAAGTACCTTCAAAGATAGCCTTACTCTCAACCACAAATTCATAAATTCAAATACCTAACAAGTGGACAGCATGTGAATACAAAAGTTACAATCTATCTAATCTTGGATACATATTACACTGCTTACAATTTTCAAGATTAGAACTATCCTAACCAATTACTTTTTTTTTTTTTTTTTTTTTTTTGTGGTACTGGGGGTTGAACCCAGGGTCTTGTGCTTGCATGCTCTGCAAGTGCTGGACCACTGAGCTGCACCCCAGTCCATTTGTTTACTTTTTGAGACATGGTCTTGCTAAATTACGCAGACTGCCTCTGGTCTCAAACTTGCAATTCTCCTGCTTCCGCCTCCTAGTCGCTGGGATCACAGGCGTGCACCACCACACCCAGCTCATCAATTCCTATTTCACCACAGTATAAAAGTCACTCAACAGATAAGATTCTAATCTTAAAAATTACCAAGTAGCTCAGCTTCCTAGACAGAACAACATTACTGTAGGGTAAAAAAGTCATCTGTTCAAAGACAGATCAATGAATAAATATACAGTAACTAGTCCAGTGTCCTTTAGGAAGGTGTTGCAGAAAATAATCTAATGAATTCACAAGGACAAATTCAATTTAACAATTCTATCATAAAGGTATATATACTGATATATAATAGAGTTTACAGCACATAGCAAGATGATCAGAATGACTTACCACTAACTCATTTAAGCAAGGTGAACTGATAGGAACACTTCCAAGAACCATAAAATGCATAGATTCTGTCACTGACACAGCCAAGTTTACCTGAATATTAACAATAGTTCCAAATTTGCTGAAGTGTTCATTGAGCTTAGTAATGTTATTCAATTCCTGAGGGATTTTCTTGACTTCCAATTTGGTGTTTGTATACTGATTCTTCCGTAAGAATCCTGGTTTACTTTGATTATTATTCCCTTGTCTGAAACAAATATTAATAAATATGGTTAATTCTCTTCTCAGGGATAGTCAAGAGATACATCAGCAAAGAAGGTTTTGCCTTGGGCATTCTTCAGAAATTACTAAGCAATTTCCATATCACTCTTATTGTAACAGAACAGGTGGAGAGAAAGATAAAAGAATGAATAATGAAATATTACAAAAAGACGCCCAACACACATTAAAAACCACATGCTAAAAAGACCTACCACAATCACCTGGAGTTTAACATTAAAGTAAAAGGAGAACACCATTTTTTAATGATACATTTTCCAACTTCTGCAAAGATACAAAACTTTTTACTTTTCTATTCATTTCCAGCGTTTGAATAATTTTTATATTGAGTTAGATACAGAAACAAGTAAACATATATTACAAAATATGTATTATAAATATTTTGTTAGCTTTTCAATGTTTAGGACATTCTAAAGATGTCTCCTGGAACCCTAACTTTTATACACAGTTTGAAAATCACTGATTCATGATAACTCTCAATTTTAACAATTTTACTAATGGAAACAAAACAATAAAAACATCAATTAGATAGTACTAATTAGTAAATTAACTTACTTTCCTAGCCAAGGTTTCTTCGTGAGTGGCCCTTCCAAACCACTTATAGCTCTTTTTCGGCTATCTGGTTCAAGAACTACTCTGGTTATGTTGCTATTAATTGAAACAGGAACTGGTGGTTCAGTCTGGATGACAATATTAGCAGCTGTTAGAAACAAAAATTCATATTTATTTTGGGGGTAACTTCAAATGATTAAAATAGTCTAAAAGTTAAAAAGTACTGTGACTAGTACTCAGCTACTAAAATTTCCTTTTTAGAAATGCTGAACAGAAGAAAAATTACAAATGTCTTATTTCTCTTTTTTAAAAATAAAAATCCAAGTTTAAAAACTCAAAAGGAAATCCAATGTAACAACTCAAGTATTGATAATCTGTGGATACAAAAAATTTCTGAGAAAGATTGTTGAAGAATAAGATATTTATATGGCACCAAAGGTACCACTCCACAAATAACATAGATTTACAATGCAGATATGTAATAATTATCACCTTAGACAAACAAAGTTAGCATCACTAGTGGAGGGACATTATCTGCCTCCAAATGTGATTCAACAAGATACTTACCACATAAGGATTTGATACTGTGTTTTCTTATGTGTGGCAATTGTACTGCGTTTATATAGGACTATATCTTATTCTTACATATAAGTTAAATAATTTAAAGAATCACAGTGCCTATCCCTTTCAAGTGGTTCAAGGAAAAAATGTGCGGAGAGGGAAGGGAAAGGGAAGACATAGGAGAGAGATACAAGAAAGTACAAAAGTGAATTCATGCCCAAATGTGGCAAAACGTTAAGAGCTGGCAAATCTAAGTGAAGGCATTCATTTGTTCACTGTATTTCTTTTGACTTTCTGTATGTTTAAAAGTTTTTCACTTTAAGACTTAGGAAGAAGAGCTGGGTGTGATAGCCCATAATTCCAGCACTCAGGAGGCTGAGGCAGGAGTGCTGACACAACTTTAAGGCCAGTCTGGTCTACACAGTGAGTTCCAGACCAGCCTGGGCTACACAGCAAGACCCTGTCTCAAAAAAACCAAGAGTTAGGAAGAAAATGCCAAGACAATACTATGAATTGCCATATTTTACTCACAATAGTTATGACTAAAATACTGCCAAGAAACTAACCTTGTAACAGGTTACCTGCAAGAAAGAAGAGATGTACTGGACAACAAAGTAAATAACACAAAACCATGCATTATACTCTTAAGTATTTCCCCTAACTTTAGCAAGTCTACCAGCAAAGAACAACACATTATTGGACATTGGAGTGGAGATGTGGTTGGGGAATGTTGTTCCACTTCATCCTTGTGAAATTATGTAAAAATTCATTCATTTAAACATGTGTTTCTTGAACAGTTATTTTATAACTCAGAAACTATACTAGACCTTGGAGAAAAATTAGTGAATCAAATAGATATGCCCTTTTGTAGGATTTGTGTTTTCAGAAGGCTAATGGAGAAGACAGTGATTGTGATGGCATTAAGCATTCTAGGCCTGCAGCCATTCCACTGTGGTGTCCAATCCTGTCAGATCTCAGAAGCTAAGCAGGGTCAGGCACGGTTAGTACTTGGATGGGAGACCACCTTGGAACACCAGGTGTTGTATGCTTGGGAGAAGGACCCAGCAACTCGCTCTCAAAAAACAATCAGTTATTGAAAACTCTATGAATAGCAGAGAAGCACTGACAATACTGTTTTGCCTATTGTATGTAGATTCTCTTATAAGTCGGACACCGACTTGATGGCACCTAACAACAAACAACAGCAAGCATTCTAGAATTTGAGATGACATTATGCTTTCCTGAAAGGTCCTTAGGATTACCAACTGACATTAATAAATGCTTTTCTTTATTGAAGTGCTTTATTAAGAGAGAAAGGAAGGAAGGAAGGAAGGGAGGGACGGAGGAGGGAAGGGAAGAAGGAAGGGTGGGCAATAGATGGAAGTTAAGTGACCTGTCCGAATGATAAAACCAAATATATAGTATACAAACAACATGACTGGTATACTGAGACATTATCTATGGATTACTAGGTATGAATACACACACACAGACTGGGTTAGTGACAATGGAAGACTTGAAATCATTGAGAACATGACTTTCCCCTAATTTCAGGTAATTAGGTAACAATATACATATAGCAAAGAAGGTATGAACAAATTCTTCGGAGTTAGACCTGGGTACCAATTCTAGTTCTGCAACTTAATAGATGTGTGGGCTGGGGCAAGTTTTTTAATGTCTATAAACTTCAGTGTCTTCACTTATAAAAACAGAATTAAAAGTGTCCTCTTTTATGGAGTTGTAAGAAATGCAAGAGATTTTACACACACACGCACACACACACACACACGCGCGCGCACACACACACATCTGTCCACCTGTCATGCTGTGGGTACTTGTATGTTGCTGTGGTGCTGAAATCTATGCCACCAGTATTTCAGACACCAACAGGGCCACCCATACTGGACAGGTTCCAGCTGAGCTTCCAGACTAAGACAGACTTGGGAAAAGGATCCAGCTGCCTACTACCAAAATAATTAGCCATTGAAAATCCTATGAATAGCAGAGAAGCAATGTCAAACACAATTCTGGAAAATGAGGCCCCTAGGCTGGAAGGCATTCAAGAAACAACCAGAGAAGAGTTGCCTCTCAAAGTAGAGTCAACCTTAATGACTGGAATGGAGTAAAGCCCCTGGAACCTGCTTTTGCTGATGTGGCATGACTCAAAATAAGATGAAACACACTGCCTACAATAACGGGCTCAAACATAAAATGACTGTGTACATGGCACAGTGTTGTGTGCTGTTTCGTTCCATTCTACATAGGGTCTCCAGGAGTTGGATACAACTCAACAGCACACAACAACCCCCCCACACACACACACACCAGGGGTGCCAAAAACATGTATAAACATTTTAAGAGATGTTATCTATATATTATTTTACGGAGTTGAACTGAACGACATTGGAGGTGTGAGTATGCAACAGAATCTCCAACACGCCTAGGAACTGCACTCATTCAGTATATATTACTATAATTTTAATATGCTTTTTGGCACTGTGTGTGATGCATATTCATGTATGCATTTGGTATAATTCGGACACAAAAATTGTTAGCCCATAGTAGTAACAATGTTATTAATGGCAGTGAAGAAGACTGAATAAAATCAGAATAGTAAAGAACAGAAAACTGTTCAACATATGATTAAATCAGAAAAATATTGTAAGTAGGGCACAAAGCCAGCCACTCAAATTGAAATTAAATATTGGAACTCTCACTATAATAGTAAGAAAATGCAATCTCACCATACTCACTAAACATTTTGTGGGGAAGGGTGGATAAGGGTCATCAGCCCATATTAAAGGCAAATATTTGTATTTAATCTTGGTTTTAACTTATTTTTAAGGCTTATCCTGAAGTTTTGTAACAGGTCCTAACTGATGGTTGTAATCCTAAGTGGTAAAAATGGTCAAATGATAATTTAATTGCAATGTTTTAGTTGTCAGTGTTATTAGTGTGAAACTACAGTTCTCAGGATACAAAGTAGATCCTTAAATGGTCAGTACTTTAAGTGGAAAAGGACAAGTCATTTTATCTTTTTACACCTAATATCTGGGGCTGGGACTTAGCTCAGTTGGTAGAGCGCCGCTCTGCAGTTTCTGAGGTCCCGAGTTCAATGCCCAGCCCCGAAAAAATGGGAGAAGGATGTGGCAACCCACTCCCAAGGCAATCCCGAAACAATCTGCCATTGAAAACCCTATGAGGGTCGCTATGAGTCGGACACGACTTGATGGCACCTAACAACAACAACAACATGCCCTGCCCATAGCTAAAATAGTCTAAAATTGTACCAGAAGAGTAATTTTAAAATATTTATATTTAAAAATAAATATATTAGGTGCCGTCGAGCCGGTATTGGACTCATAACGACCCTATGTACACCAGGCCAAAAACTATTGTCGGTGCTTCTCTACTGTTCATAGGGTTTTCAATGGCGGATTGATTTTTGGGAGTGGGTTACTGTGTCCTTCTCCCATATAAGAGTGTAAGTACTCTCAATTCCTCAAATGAGGCCAGAAATGCAAATCTAATAACTATCCAACTATTGTATACCACTTATCATTAGAAAAAGTTCAAGGCATTCTCACCTCTTGGGTTTGCATCCATATCTCCAGATGTCAGGCCAATCAGGTTGGGACGCTGTGTTTGTGTTCTTGAAAAGAACTGTCTGTACTGTGATCTACCAGAACTGGTAATACTAGGAGCTTCTGGGTTATAACCATCCGGTTCATATGTATCTGAGGGAAAACAAAAAGCATCACATAATAAATCAGAGTGACGGTAAGCCATTGGTAAAAATGTACATTCTTCAACCAATGTATCAATCCATATACAGTTTTGAGTTACCATATAGATAGATACTCCTTTAGGAAGTGAAAGAAAACAATGCTATGTCACAAAACAGATAAATACATTCATTCTTAAAGAGTAATACATTTCCAGGTTTGTTCACTTAGTCATTTCTACCCTATATATCACCAACGTCAATATACATTTTTATGACAAATTTTCATGTACATGAACATCCTTGTATATATGAAAGACTTGAGTTTCATGTGTCATCAATTCCTAGGTACTTTTTTAATTAGTAGGGGAAAAAAATCAACCTATTCATTTGGTCATCTGTACTTTAAACTGGAGAGATAATAGCTGGTTTCATATATAAAACATTTTGAATAAAAAAGATCAATTTTATAACTGTTAACAATTACTTTAATACCACTGTTTTCAATTCACTTTTATCACACTTCCTGTATTTTCTCTACAACAAAAAAGTCAATTTTTAAAGTTCTAATGCTAATAACTACTGTGTTAATGCTCAAAGCAATTCTGAAAGAAATTTCAAAAAGAAAATCCAAATAGCATGTATCTTCTTCACTCTACATAAAATGAAAAAGTTAAAATTGATTAAGATACTGATTTTTATAACTATGATTTAGAAGTCCCGTATCTGTCTTTTTTCTTAATGGAAAAATTCCTTATGCATTAAGTTTAAGCTGTGAGAACAGGTCCACTCAGATCTTTACTAGTGGTCAGTCACTTCTATGATTCAGAGTATAAGATCAGCAAATGACTCCCTTTTAGGACCTTCCTGAACTCTAAAAGCACTTGAGTCTGTAGCTATTAAGTCCTCAATCCAGCAAAGTTCTTACTTGCAACCCTCTTAAACTTGCCCACTGAATGCTGTGTTGCCCTCACTTCAGATTCATAAGCAAATTCTCTCTTTTCATGAAACATCAAAAGGATATCATGAATCTAAAACAATAAAGTATCACTGAAGTACAAATGATTCTGAGATATTTGGTATCAGAACTAGAACTGCTGGTCAGTACAGCTTCTCCCCTCTTTTTCTTCTGGTTTTGAAAACAGCTCATGGAGTTGAACAGAAAGATTATTAATAGGTTAAAGATTGGTAATCCTCCAATAAAATGTTAAATGATATTGAAAGTTAATCACCATGGCTTTTTCTGCTATCCTCCTCAGTGGAAGATGGCTCAGGAAATTTAATAAATGATTATCACAATGAAGTTCCTATTAAAGAATTTGCATTTTATTTTCAAGGCTTGAATTTGGCCTCAAAGTTATCTGACGATTGTTAATAAAACCAAATGAACTCTTTCACCTCAATCATTAGAAGACTATGCCTACAGTTATCTGCCAAAGAGTATTTTGGGGGATTCATATTTAATTATTTCAGCTTCTGCTCTAAGACCCCCTTTGTAATTTTTGTTTCTTTAAGACAACTAAAGACAGTATTTAATTGTGAGAATGCCCTACTGACAGAAACATGCACTGCAGTGATGTGAAGTTTAAAAGATCTCACTTTATTAAATTTAAATGTTTAAGAGTGATATACCTTAAAGATGGTACGTAGAATAGCTCCAGAATTTATGAGTGTCAATCCAAAAAATTATAACCAATAACATACAAAATAAATGCTGCTTCATGTTTAAAAATATCAGCAAATTATAGTAAAAATTTTCAGTTACCGCTTGGTACTACTAGCAGAAAATTTCCCACAGTTAAGGCTGAAAACAGTTTTTAAAGTTACATACTCAAATGACCTTGTCCTATAATTATGACCCTGTCCTATAATTCCTGGGAATACAACAGAACTTCAATAAATTTAAAAGTCCTTTAGCTAAGCCAGACAAGGTGGTGCATGCTTATACCCCAGCACTCAGGAGACTGAGGCAGGAGGATCAGGAGTTCAAGGGCAGCCTAGGCTACATAGCATCATCCTGTTTAAAAACAAACAAATCTTCAGTTAATTATGATGAACTAAAATCTAAAGGCCGAGTGAAAACTGTCTTTAGAAAAAAACAAAGAATCTCATGAGACACCAACAAAGAACTCCATAGATCTTCAAAATGCATCAACAGGAGGGAAGAGTTTTCAAGAATCACCACATTATATACAATCAGTCCATACAACACAGGACAGATGGGAAAAAGGACATGCTTATCCATAATCATCAAGAAACTAGAGGTTTGTGTTTTAAGGAAAAATTAGCCTAGTTTTTCTCATAATGTACAATTAATTAATTAGAAACACTCAAGTAGATATTCTCTTCCTATCTACCCAATTAAAAACTAACTCAAGGAACTAGCATGACTTTGTTACTGAGGTACTGAAAGTAAATACAAAGGACACTTAGAGAAGGCAGACATACAGGAGGCTTAATGATTTAGCAACCACTAGGGACAAAAAAACCAAAGAAGCAGATGAACAGAAAATAAAACTACCTAAGAGCTTTAATAGGAATTTGTGACAGCAGATCAGGATGCCAAGTCATCTCTTAGGCTGACCAGCTTAAGGTACAAAAGATCAGTGAGGGGGCTGGTCATCTGCAGCAAAGCTTACCTGGGACCAGAGGGGTGGGGCTGGAGACTGAGGTATGATACCCAATGGAGGATCCCATGAGGTTGCGAGGTGGCACCAAACGAGCTGCCAACAGAGGAGGCGGTGTCCCCAATTGAAGTCGCTCAGATGCAGCAGCACCATGTTCACGAGAGTACATGGGCTGTCCTACAGAGGAAAGAATAGGAGGGCAGCTGGGATTGAGAGTCACAAGCTTCTCTTAGGTAATGATGTACTTCCTGAGACTCTGAGTCAAGAACAGAGAAATTACACCAACAAGAACAGTTGTTGAGAAAGATGTTACTGAGATTCTAATTCAAACAAGCACAGAAACCCAACTGGTTAGGATGCATCGAGGTTAAAGAAAGAATTAGGTAGTATTGTATAATCTCTTTTAGAATCTTAAATGGAACACCTATGTGCTAATTTTATCCAAAGCTGAACCAACCATACTAAGTTATTAGAGAAAGAAGCTCTGAGCTATTATTATTCACATAGAATCTTGAGCTATGCAGATATAAAGGTTATAATACACATAACCCCACAACCACATAGTTTCAGTTTCACACAAAATATACTCCCTTATATGAGCAGGATAAAACCAATACAAGTATAAAAAACAAACCACCACAAATATGCCCTCACAGGTAAGAAGAAATGTTCAAAAGAAAAAAATTAAACAAGATAGTGAACATTTGTTATCCCTGTGATCAGGTCAATAACAAATAAAGAGAAAAAAAAAAAAGAGAAAAATCCAGACAAACAGACTAGCACTGGATATATGAAATTAAGAACCATGTTTTGAAAGAAAGTACATTTAGTGTTCTGATACAAGAATGCAAACACAATGAAGCCAAATTCTACACAACAAGTTTAGAAAAAAACAAAGTAAGGAACAAAATCTTCTTTTGGTTATCTAACAGTATCTTATTCACTGACAACCCCATATGAGATAGATAAATGTATAAGATTTAGTCAATGTTTTATATTCAAAGTCAAGCATTCACCATATCAGAAGACAAAGTGAATTTAGTAAGTTTTCGACACCTGATGAAATGTTCTTAAAAGTTGTAAAATTCCTAAACATTTTTAGTATACCTTAATAATAAGATAGGCCACAAAGCAACTACTTGATTTCACAGTAAATGGTGAGAAGAAATAGATATGCTGAACTTTACTACCCTTCTCTTTGTATGGAAGAAAAAAGCAGGTAACAATTCATATTGTATAGGAAACTACATAATTGTGTATGTAACACCAGTCCTTTCCAAATCTATGCTTTAAAAGGTTCAATTGTTATATTGCAAAAACAATTTACTATACCCTCAATGATCTGAAAATTGTTGTAAACATGACCTACTGCAAGAATTACTTGTGAAGAATACTAATAAGCAGAATGAAGAGTAAGAGTGCTCAAGAGAAAAATGAGAAGTACAATCTCAGTCCATATATCTACTTAAAATCTATGATATACCACAAAATATATCAAGGATATCTAATAACTATCTCAAAATAAACTGGAAACTAAATGACTAGTTTATACAATGTCTTATCTAAAATTATGGACAATATGAAATTCAAGCATTTCAGAATGATGGCTGTTCATTCAAATGAAACCTGATTTTCTCAAATAATACTTATTGATGTTTCTAAATACTAGTTCTAATAGAAACAAGGTTTTTAGACAAAGGGCTGATTCTAGGTCAGCGCTGAGAATTTATAAGATGAAGCTTAGTATACCTTAGTATACCTTATCTCTCTGGAATCAGGATAGCCATCAAAGACTGTCAGGTTAAAAATAAAGAAAAAAACATCAGGAACCAACATGAAGAGGATTCTGCTGGTCAGTGACAACACATTTGAACATCAAAAAGAGCTGTGATGGAAAAGAATACATTAAACGTGATAAAGATTCAAGAGTTCATAATGACACTTACATGACTGTTGAAATCATGACCAACTTTGAAAATGGATGACTTGAGATGCAAGTATCTGTACACACTGATCAGTATTTATAGCACAGAAAGACTACCAGATATGAGCATCATGATGTAATGATCTCTACTGTATGAAGTACATAATCCCATCTATAAAATGTTCTTGCCAAGAAAAAAAAAAAAAACAAAGTATGACTCTAATGAAATCTCTAGATCTAACTTCAATGTACAGAAAATGCAGGATACAGTATATGTTAAATGATATACTAAGGGATGCAATCTGCCAAAGTCAGAATGTCAGGACAAATGATCCATTCCTTCAACAAATAAATCTAAAAAAGGAAAAAAAAGGTGCAGAAAACTTACAGATTTAAGAAAGTTATCAACTAAATGTAAAGTATTATCTGCTTGAGATCTACCTTCAAATGAACCAGCTGTAAAAGTACATTAATGATACCAGTGGAGGGGCAATTTGTAAATATGAACACTACCTAGATGTTTGATAATCAATAGTTAACTGTTATCAACTCTGGGAGGAATGTGATAATAGTATCACAATTTTCTGTGTATGTTTACCTTTTGAAGATATACACTTAAGTTTTTACATATAAAATATTACACCAGGGACTTGTTCTAAAAATCAACTTGGGGTGGGTATAAATGAAGCAAGATAAATGGTCGCTATGAGTCGGATACAGACTCGATGGCACCTAACAACAACAACAACAACTTGCTATCCTTTTGTGTACATTTAAAATTTTCTGTAAGTTTGACAAAATTAAGTAGGTTACCTGATGGTGAAGATAGCTGGGCATGGTGGTGTATGCCTGTATTCCCAGCACTCACGAGGCTGAGGTGGGAGGATTTCAAGCTCCAGGCCAGCCTGGGCTACACAGCAAGACCCAGTTTCAAAGAGGGGGGGAAAAAAGGTTAAGATACATCGGTTAATTTAGATTCATTCATTTTAGTTTTGGTCAGTGTGGAGAGTGACTGGATAATTAATTCTACAATTCCACACTACAAACATCTCAAACACCTCAAGTTAAATTATTTGCCCATCTTAAGCTGTTCTTAATTTTTTTTTTCTTTCTTTTTTAGCCCTGAATAGGGATGAATTCAGGTCCTTGCATGTGCTAGGCAAGCACTCTACCAGTGACCTGTACCCCAAACCTTATTTTTATTTTGAGACAAGGTGTTGCTAAACTGTGCAGGATGCCTCTGGCCTCAAACTTGCAATTCTGCCTTAGCCTCCCAATTCACTGAGATTACATGTGTGTCCCACAGCATCCAGTTTGTTGTTCATGTTCCTTTATGTGGCTAATACCAACATGTACATATTCTTAACATTAACTCTAATTAGTTGAAGACAGTCCTAAACTAAAATTTCAGACGTTGTAATTTTCCTGAGTGTGTCTTTAAGAGTGTTCACAGAAAAGGGGGGGAAAAAAAGCCCACAAACACACACAATAGGTTTTAACCTAAAAGCTCAATTACAGAAAAAAATAGAGCTATCTCTATCACATAGTGGCCATATTTATCATGTGTCTTCTCTAGTAGAATACAAGGTCTCTGGTAAACTTTGGAAGTTACAGGCCCTAACCAGTGCCTGGTACATAGCAGAAACTCAACAGTCATTTAAAGAAGGAATAGAGGCGGGGTGCAGGGGCGATGCCTGTAATCCCAGCAACTCAAGGAGGCAGAGGCAGGAGGATCACAAGTTTAAGACCAAAGGAAGTCTGCGTAATTTAGCGAGACCTTGTCTAAAACTAAAAAAAAAAAAAAAAAAAGGGCTGGGGGTGCAGCTAAGTGGTACAGCACTTGCAAAGCATGCAAGTGCAAGGCCATGAGCTCAACCTCCAGTAGTGCAAAAACAAAAGAAAAAAAGGAAGGAGGAGGAGGAGGAGGAGCAGCTATAAGTATCCAAGTGGCAATTAAGTATTTCTTTGGATGAGTATCTATGTTAAAATGGATGATATGACAACTAATGCAACATGAATCAAAGTAAAAGGCCAGAAGAGAAAAACTCTGGACAATATACAAGGACTCAACACTGATTTACTTTTCAAGAAATTAAATCTATTATTCCACACAGAACATTGTTATGCACCCCACAGAATTAAATGAGCAAATCTCACAGGAATATAGTGGTTTAATAATTTTATATAGTTAATAATGGGAAAAGTGTTTTCTAAAAGATAATGATTATTTATGTGAATCCATCTAAAGAATGGGCAATTGCCCTCAACCTAAAATGCAGACTCTAGAATCCAGGATTTATACACTAGTATATTACTTTTCTGTACATCCAATATGGGCTTAGCAATTAAATTTCCACTCTATGTCAAAGAAGCAGAAGCAACAGATCAAGTGCAAAGCAGAAAAAATAGTATACCTTATTTAAAAATAATCACTGGACACGGTGGCACATGCCTGTAATCCCAGTGACTTGGGAGATGGAGGCAGAAGGATCACAAATTCTAGGCCAGATGCAGCCTGAGTAACTTAGTGAGACCTTGTTTCAAAAATAAAAGGAGCTGAGGCTGCAGTTCAGTGGTATAGCACTTGCAAAGTATGTGTGAGGCTTTCTTCCCAGTACCAAAAAATAAAAAAATTAAAAATTAAGAAAAAAAAAATGTAGGGCAGGAGGTATTTCTGTGTCAGAGTACTTGCACTGTATGCTGAAGATCTTTGGTTCAACCGCCAGCACCACCTGAGTTGGTGACTTCAAATCCAAGTAAAATATTTGAGTACTTCAGTGGAAATAGTTAATTTTAATAGGTATGTGATACTTCTGTCTTTACACAGAATTATACCTCATTATTTAAGTCATTTTCAAAGGACCTATGACATTTTAACTTGACAAAAAAACCCACAAAGTTCCAGTTTTCTCTAATAACCATTTGATATTAACTTTTAAACCACATTATCAGGAACCACATATATGCTATCAAGTTTTACAATGGAATAATCCTTTTTATTTTTAACGTTCAATTGTCCTTTTCCAAAGTAGTAACTGCACCCTAAATGAATGAATGACTTTTTGCTGTTGTTAGTGATGCTTTTTGGTTCTATTTGGGTTTTTTTTTTTTGTTTGTTTGTTTGTTTGTTTTGGTCTCCCTGTATGTCAGTACACTGCCCAGGCTGGCCTTGAACTCTTGATCCTCCTGCCTCAACTTCTCAAGTGCTGGGATGAAAGGTACGTACCACCATGCCCAGTTTATAGTATTAGTTTCTTTTTTAACCTATGTTTCTGCAGCACTCTGTTTAATAGCAAAATAAATGCTGTAATTGGTCACTTTAAAAAAAAAAAAAGTATTTTTTCCAACTACTAGATTTTTAGATTCTTTGGATAAGACACTTCTTACTCACTTGTGTATTTCTGGGACCAAGCATTAAAAAAACCTCTACCTCCAAAACTCTAGATTTCACTTTTCCTTGTCTACTCTGTGTCCCTAGTGACAATTTTCACATCTAAATACCATTTGACATTGTTTTTCACTTACAAGTTATTCAACGTGTTGTGAATTTTAATAACGATAATAATCTTAATGGCAATAAAATATCCATAACTTAAAGTCTTTCAACTTGCTAAACTTTGGAAATAGTACAATTTACTTTGCAAATATACACAAAGCTGTTCATGTCATTTGAACAAAAGCAAGTTGTAATTTTGTGTGTATGTGTGTGTGTGTGTGTATGGTGCTAGAGATTGAATCCAGGTCCTTGCGACATGTTAGGCAAATGCTCTACCACTGAGCTACATCACCAGCCCCATAAATTGTATATTTTTTTTAATTACTGATTATAGTATTTAGAAAAGTAAAACCAAACCTCAACAGTTTTAAGGATTCAATTTTATTTTTTAAAATTTGTCTTAAAATCATCTGAATAGAAAGACATTAAAAAACTTGTGACTACTGGGTGCTATGGCACATGCCTATAATCCCAGAGACTCTGGAGGCTGAGGCAGAAGGATCTCAAGTTGGAGGCTAGAGGCAGCCTGCATAACTCAGCAAGACCATATAACAAAATGAAAAATAAGTGGTTGGGGTTGCAGCTTAGTAGTGGAGTGCCCTAGGTTCAATCTCCCAGAACTGTAAGTAAATACATATATACATACATATGAAATAAAAAACTTAGGACTGACAAATTACTATATCCTCTAAACTTAATTTTAATGTTTAGATTGCTATCAAGTACTACTGACTAGGTTTTCAAATTTCTCTATAAATTTCAGAATCAAATTTTAAGCTTTTAAGAAAGGAAGAAAAGTCAGAAACTTGTTCCCATAGGAGAATTGTGAATTGTCCAGTGTGAATCTTCTATAACTTGCAAAATATTCCACTGCCAAACAATTAACTATCTTTATAAACCCTGACCTGGAATATAAAACTGTAAAGCAGTAACACACAAATGCCAATAGGAAGTTATTACCTTTTACTGTTCTTGAAACAAAAATGATTAAAAAAATTAAATTTTAAAGGATTGTCCTTTATTCTAAGATTATTTTTTTTGGTATAAAAATATACTTTAAAATTAAAATAGTAGATATTTTCAGATAAAGTCCTAAACTTAGCCAAATAAGAAGCTGCTAACTGTATCTGTCCCTAGAACTTACTTCAGGGTTGAACCCAGGGCCTTGCACATACTTTGCAAGTGCTCTACCACTGAGCTGCACCCCCCAGCCCATTTTTTATTTTATTTTTTATCTTGAGAAAGGGTCTCACTAAGTTATGCAGGCTCCCTCTGGCCTAGAAACTGCAATCCTCCTGCTTCCACATCCTGAGTCACTGGGATTACAGGTATGAGACGTCACACCTACCCCCAGAATTTTCTTATACCTTTTACCAGCCTCTATAAAATGAATGTTTGGAATTTCTGTTATAAAAGCCCTTTACTAATACAGCATAAAATATTCTTCCTTTCAGAGATAAAAGAAAAATGGGACCTCAGGCCACATAAACTCTGATATTCATCTTTGCTCCTTGATATGTAATATAATACCTGACATGTAGTAAGCACTCAAATATTTGCTCAATTAATGAATATTAAGCTAGGTCACTGAAACAAATGGTAACTGCTAGGCTTTAAAAGAATTAAAACCAAATGGAGTACCTGTAAAAGAAGCCACAATGTTAAATTTAATAATGTAAAAATAGTAATTGCCAGATATTTTAATTTAAGGAAAATGGGATTTTTACCAGGAGTTACAATACTAAATTTAACAGCATAAAAATATGCCATTTACACTGATATAAATAATCCAGTTTTCCATGTTTATAAGTCCAAAGGCATTCAAAAATAATGTTAACAAGTTGACTCAGGTAGAAACAGATGAAAGAAGATTGGCCATAAGCTGATAAGTGTTGAAGCTGGATAATAAGAACACAGGACTTCATTATACTGGGCACATACAAGTTCATTATACTATCTTTTTAATTTTTATGTGTATTTGAGATTTCCCATAACTAAAAACGTAAAAGCAGCAATAAAACAAACATATACCAAGAAAAGACACTATAGTAATCAGAAAACTATGAGAAAAAGCCGAACATGGTGACACATGCCTGTAATCCCAGTACTAGTGAGGCTGAAGCAGGAGGATTGCAAGTTTAAGGTCAGCCTGGGCTACCTTGTCTCAAGAAACAAAACAAAACAAAACAAAACAAAAGGAAGGATGGATGGACAGACTAAAATGCGATGAAATGGGAAGGGCAATTCTTAAGTATTGGATATTAGATATTATTTCTGTTCAGAAGAAGGTCAGCCTCAATGAAAAATTTACATATATAAAGAGAAAATCAAACAAGCCTGCACATAAGTGTATGTCATGATGTAATAAATGCTTTTGTGTTATATAGTTTAGAACAAAGCAGTGATGTTCCCCAGTACTGAGAGATCTGGAGCTTGAAAGAGGACAATACAGGCTGGGGGGTACTGCTCAGTGGTACAGCACTTGCAAAGTTTGTGCAAGAGCCCCCAGGTTCAACCCTCCAGGACCACATAACAAACAAACAAACAAACAAACAAAAAACAACAACAGTAGAATAGAGAGCACAGGGGTAGGAATGAAGAAGGGAAATAGAAAGTTGAGACATGAGAGGGGCACAGAGGGTATAATAGGCCTGATCACAAAAGGTGTATGTTAGCAAGTAGGGAAAAATAGTACCAGGAAGGAAGGAGTGGTTATAGGTTACAGGAAGAATTTAAAGCCCCAGAGAGGGATTTATTGATAGTTCAGAAGGAAATGGTAGCTACTGAGTAACCTTAAGAATATTAGCTTAGCAGCTTTATATGGTATATTTGAGGGGAATGAAACACAAAGCATAATGGTATCAAGAAGATGCTAGCAGAAATTCAAATGTGAGGCAGTTCAAATGTGCATGAGGGCAGAGGCTACAGGAGAAATATAAAGAGATTCTTCAAAGAAAGAGAGAAAGGATTTTTGATTAACTAGAAGATTTAAATATATATATATATAGCAAAATAGGGCTGGGGTGTAGATCAGTCATAGAGAGCTTATCTAGTTTTCTAGAAGCCTTGGGTTTGATCCCGACCTCCCGACCACAACACAAAAAAGGAAAAACAACAAAAGAAAAAGAAAAGGAAAAGCAATGAGTCACTCATGTAAAAATGTCACTTCCAACTGATTGTTGTTAGGTGCCATCGAGTCGGTATCCGACTCATAGTGACTCTCATAGGATTTTCAATGGCTGTTTGGGGATTGCCTTGGGAGTGGATTGCCAGGCCCTTCTCCAATCCAACTGATTAGGTGGGTCTTATTTTCACTGACAAAAACAAAGATGGCAGAAGGTAGAAATTTAAGAAGATAATAGGTCTGATTTTAGGGAGGTTGAAATTTGAGGAAAAAATAACTACAATAATATAACAACTAATCTTTATAGCTTACTATTGTTATTGTTAGGTGCTGTCCAGTTGGGTCCAATTCATAGCAACCCTATATACAACAAAACAAAACACTCCCAGTCCCTCACACGATGTCATGTCCAGTTTGTCAGTGCTTCTCTGCTATTCATAGGGTTTTCAATGGCTGATTGTTTCGGGAGTAGGCTGCCAGGTCCCTCTCCCATTTTTGCACAGAGGAGCACTCTACCAACTCAGCTAAACCCCAGTCCCTCATAGCCTACTAGATGTCAGATATTTTCAGATGCTTTCTATAAACTAATTCATTTATTCTTCAAAAGAACTTAATGAGGTTAGTAACATTATTATCCTCATTTTACTGAAGAGGAACATGAGATACAGACAGGTTAAGTAACTTGCCCACGGTCACAAAGACAGTAAGTAAAGGAACCAGAACTTTAACCTGGGCAAAAGTGCTTCATTCAATTGCATCTCCATGACATGAAAGAATGAAGAAATGTTTAAGAGAAAAAACTTTATGATAAACAGTTACATAAAAAATGACCATATCCATATGCTCTGTGGAGAAAAAAAATCTCATAAAATGTGACATTTTTAACAACCAATTACCAAAATGAATTTTTTAAAACAACAAAACACCTAAAAAAAGAAAAAAGAATTATAAGAAAAACATTTTATAATTAAACAGGAAATGTTATAAATAGCCTAAACATTACAATTTAAATAATGCTTTCTATCTTTACTTCAACATACGAGTTAAATAATCATTAGGCATCTTTTATCTGATTTTTTGTATACCTCTTAGAAAACAAACCATATGTTTTAGAAACTCAATCAGAAGCTTCAAAATAAATTTCTTTAGAAGTGACTAAATGTTGCTACTCTCCAGCAGAAAAGACTTCTCCAAAACAGAAGGCTTTGCTTTGTCTCTATTATCCAAATTAAAATATGGCTACATGGCATAATCACACAGTAAACTGTCCTATAGATAGAAATACAATTTTTATAGTTATATACTCCAGAAGGATAGAAATTAATTTTTTAAAAGGTAGTCACACCAATACTGATATTAGAAAACATGGATTTTCCTATACCCTAACAACATTCAGCCAAACATTTACTTACGTTCTGATACCGTATAAAGGAGATTCTGGGGTAAGGGAGGAGGTAGTCTTGCTCCCACTGGTGCAAGATTGGGCACTGCACTTGTCCCAGGCTGGTCACGGTTGTTTATCAAGCTCGACTGTGATATGGGTGGCCCTACAGATTATAAAAAGTGAGAGATACATCATAAATATTCACTATACTACTACTAGTTTCAATATTCATGGTTAAAATATCAACTTGGGTATTTGACATAGGCTGGCTTAAGCACCGATAGTATAAGTACTTAAAATGGCTTTCTTAGTTCTAGCATGAGTAAAACTTAAGAAAAGCAGAAATGGTTGCGTCTGCAGGTAGACATGGAGAATGGCTGGGAGAAACCTGAGGATATTTTCTGGAGTGATTACAGATTTCTGTTTAAGAGTTAAGCATTAGTTTGTGATAAACACTGGACACAGTGGCTCACACCTATAATCCCAGCAACTAAAGAGGCAAAGGCAGGAGGATCCCAGATTCAAGGCCAGAGGCAGCCTGTGTAACTTAGCAAAGACTGTGTCTCAAGATACAAAAATAAAAAATGGGATGAGGGTACAGCTCAGTGGTAGAGTACCTGTGTATGTGTGGCCCTGGGTTCAAGCCCCAATACCACACAAAAAAAAGTTTGTAGCCAGGCACGGTGGCACACACCTGTAATCCCAATGGCTTGGGAGGCAGAGGAAGGAGGATCACAAGTTCAAGACCAGAGGCAGTCTGTGTAACTTTAACCAGACCCTGTCTCAAAAAAGTAAAAAAATGGGCTGAGGGTACAGCTCAGTGATCCAGCACTTGCAGAGCATGCAAGTGCGAGGCCCTGGGTTCAACCCTCAGTACCACACACACACAAAAAAGTTTGTGATAAACATGCTTATGTGTCTGTAAAGTGCTGTGCAAAGTATCAAAAATAAAAATGGAGATGAAAGGTATGTGATAATACAAATATACTAAAATGCCAATTGTGAAACATAGATGACAAGTACATTGGTACAATTCTTTCAACTTTTGTTGAAATTTTTCATAGCAAAATGTTTAGGGAAATAACATTCCTGGGCTTAATATTTATACAAATATATTCCTACACTGAGATACTATCTTTTATTGTTAGAATTCCTATATATAATAATACTTCTTAGGCAGGTGCCATACTGCATGCCTGTAATCCCAGCAATTGGGAGGCTGAGGCTAAAAGGATCACAAGTTCATGGCCAAAGGCAGCCTGAACAACCTAACAAGACTCTGCTTAAAAATAAAAGAGGTTGAGGGTGCAACTCAGTGATAGAGCACTTGCCCAGCATGCATGTGGTCCTAGGATGAACCCCTCCAGTGCTGCAATAAAAAAACAAAACTATTTCTTTACCTGGAGAATAAAATTGCCATTTCAGCTTTACAAATGTATATATGACATTAAGTACTGACAAATTCTAAAATAAGCACGTATTTATTGGCCAAACGTATGCATTAAGCCCTTCTACACCTTTACCAACTTTATTGTGATATATACTTTACTACAGGGAAGCTTAGTAATGGGCACACAGGATCATGCTAAACTAATTTTGCAATTTCTTGTGAGTCTATAATTAGGTAAAATGTGCCTGCTTTTTGGGTTGTTTTTGTAGTGCTGGGGATGGAACCTAGAGCTGTACCTCTGAGCTACACCCTCATCCCCAAAATAAAATGTTTTTAAAAAGGAAAATTGGTAAAAAGTGTTGCTTAAATCGAAAGGTGATAATTTTTAAAATAAGTTGCCATCTTTAATAATGTTAGATGTCTTTAGGTAGATATTCCTTTGCCTACATGTAAATAATTCATCCCATAATTTTTTCAGTTGTATTTTAAAGTTTTAGTCTTAATTCTGTTCCTGATCTACTAGCAACTGTGTTGTTGTTGCTGTTCTTACTTTGTTTTTTTCCTTTTGAGACAAAGTTTCATTATATAGCTCATCCTGGCCTTGAACTCTCTGTCTTCTTGCCTCAGCCTCTAGAGTGCAGGGATTACAGTAGTACGCCTTGCTTGGCCAGCAACTGTTAATGTTTCTTAAATGAACATTTTCAAATATTTCTTAGTCTTAATTTTGGTGGTATAGTATTAAAAAAAAGAAAGAAAGAAAGAAAAAGAAAACCCATGGCCCATGGGCATGGTGTACTGCCAGCGCTCAAGAGGCAAAGGCGGGAGGATGGTAGGTCTGAGGCCAGCCTGGGCCATATAGTGACAACCTCAAAAACACAAACAAACAAGCAAAAAAAAAAAAAAAAAAACAAGACCAAGCAATCCCCCCCAAACCAGTCCTTATCAGTAAAGAGATACACACCAATACACATAATATTAAAATGATATGACATTTGGAATTTACTCTAGCAAAAACAAATCAGCCCAAAATAAGTGTGTAGGGAAGAGAATAAATGAGACAAAACCACCTGGATATTGATAATTGCCAAGGCCAGGTGATGATACAAATAGTATATATGTTATTTTTCTTCCTTTGTGTTTGTCTGCCTATTTCCATAATAAAAAAGGCTAGGGGCAGTGGCGTATCCTGTAATCTCATAGGCTCAGGAGGCAGAATCAAGAGGATTGCAAGTTCAAGACCAGAGGCAATCTGCATAATTTGGCCAGACCCTATCTCGAAAAGTAAAAAAAAAAAAAAAAAGAAAAGAAAAGAAAAAGAAAAATTGACTGGGAGTACAGATCGGTGGTACAGCACTTGCAAAGTATGCAAGCGTGAGGCCTTGGGTTCAACCCCTAGTACTGAAAAAAAACATCCTAAATATCATTTCAATATTCTTGAAGAGATTTTCTTTAAAGACTGAAAAATTTCGTAACTACTCACATCTTCTTTCGCTGATAACCTAAAACACTATCAACTAACAAGATTTTGACAGTAGATCAATGTAGGTTAGGCCATTATAGACAAAATTTATACGGGAGGTACTACAAATAACAGCATGCAATAACAGATGACAAAAAGGAAAGAACAGTATTTTAATTATGGGAATATATACAACATTCCATTATTCTTTTTCAAACACTATCCAAAAGAGATAAGGTTCTTCTAAATAGAATTCATCATTAAAGAAAGATTCAACCAACATACTTACTTGGTATGGGAAGCACAACAGAAGGTGGAGGCTGACCATGTCCTTGGGGAACAGGAAGTCTCATAGTATGGCCAGGACCTGGGCCAGGGCCGGGGCCAGGGCCAGGGCCAGGGCCTGGACCTGGGCCTGGCATTGGAGGCATTAACATTCCAGGAGGTGGTGGAGGAGGAAGCCCAGGAGGAGGGGGTGGGAAAGGAATCATACTTGGTAGAGCAACCTCATCAACAACTAGAGGATCATTTCCATGATCAAACTGACAAAGGTCTCCAAGTACACAAAATCCTCTTTCTGTAAGAATAAAAAAAAAATCTTATTATGATCTATTTAGAGTTCAGAGAATCAAACAAATTCATGAAAAACCCATCATTCTGATTGACCAGGCAGTTTTCTCCAAAGAATCTAAAATCTCCTTCATGTTACTCTATTAATTATATAGCCCTGAGCTAAAAGCAGGTGCATACTTTCTATCCCATGAGACTATGACTTGTTGAGATAGTAAATAGCAGGATCAAGAACAGGCTACTAAGTGGGGCATGGTCGTGCACACCTGTAATTCCAGCACTCAGAAGTCTGAGACAGGAGGATTTACGTGAGTTCAAGGCCAGCCTGGTCTACAAAGCAAGACCTTGTCTGAAAAATAAATAAACAAAACCAGGCACAGTGGCACACACCTATAATCTCAGTGACTTGGCAGGCAGAAGCAGGAAAATGGCAAGTTCGAGGGCAGAGGCAGGCTGTATAACTTAGAGAGACCCTATCTCAAGATAAAAACTAAAGAAGCTAGGGGTGCAGCCTAGTGGTACAGAACTCACAAAGTATGTGCGAGGCTGAGTTCAGTGCCCTAGTACTGCAAAAACTAAACAAACAAACAAAAAAACCCCACCAAACCAAACAGAAAAAAGAACAGGTTACTAGCTACTATTAAATTAACTCATGTACTATTAAGTTTTTATACGAAAATAAAAGCTTGGCATGGTGGTGCATATCCATAATCCTAGCACTTAGGAGGCTAAAGCAGGAGGATTTCCAGTTCAAGGCCAGCCTAGGCTACACTGTGAGACTCTATTTAAAGCAGAAAAAAGCTTGTATAATAAAGTTTAAGATATTTTAAATATATACCAATTTAGTAAAGGCTTAGGAAGGGTGAATAAAAACCTTGAACTAGATGATTTAATTTCAATGATCTATTTTCATATTATTCTGAAACAATAATTCCTGCACTATCTCGAAGTTGAAATTTTAGTTTAAAATATTCAAGTTGATAGAAAGAATAATTTATAATTTTCTATAGCACAACAGGATAACTATGGTTGATAACAATTGAATAATTCAAAATAGCTAGTAATGAGGATTTTGAATGTTCCAAAATCAAAGAAATAAATGTATGAGATTATAAGCATGCCAATTACCCTGATGTGATCCTTACACATTGTTTGTATGTACTGAAATGTCACACTGTACCCCATAAATATGTGAAATTATTATTCAATTAAAAGAATATATTTTAAAATAAAACATTCAAGGAGGTATTATATACCATATTATTTACTGCAGCACTGGTTACAATACAAAATATTAGAAATATCCTATGCATGCATTAGTAAGAAATAGGTTGAGCTGCACACCATGGTGCATGCCTATAATCCCAACAACTCAGAAGGTTGAGGCAGGAGAATCTCTAGTTCAAGGCCAGAGGCAGGTTGTGCAATTTAGCAAGACCTTGTCTCAAGATACAAAATAGAAAAGGGGCTTAAGGTGCAATTCAGGGGTAGAGCACTTGCCTAGCATGCACAAGGCTCTGGGTTCAACATGGAAGGAAGGAATGAACGAAGGGAGTGAGGGAAGGAGAGAGGAAAGGGAGGGAAGGAAAAGAAAAAAAGAAAAAGAGAAAAGAAAAAGAAAAGAAAAGAAAAGAAAAGGAAAGGAAAGGAAAAGAAAAGGAAGGAAAGGAAAGGAAAGGAAAGGAAAGGAAAGGAAAGGAAAATAAAATAAAATAGCCGGGCACAGTGGTTCATGTCTATAATCCCAGCAACTCAGGAGGTAGAGATAGGAAGATCACAGATTTGAAGTCAAAGGCAGCCTGCATAAGTTAGCAAAATCGTGTCTCAAGATTAAAAATGAAAAATGGGCTGGGGGTGAACTCAGTGATAGAGCACTTGCAAAATATCTGCAAGGCCCCAAGTACTGCAAAAGAAAGAAAAAGGAAGGAAGAAAGGAACGAACGAACGAATGAACAGAGGAAGGAAATAAGCTGAAGGCCTTTTCGTTCACTTTGACTAGAAAGAAGCCTAAAAAAATACTAAGGGAGCTCTTTATGTACTAATATGTGATTGCCAGAAAATTCTAAATGAAAAAAACATTACATAAAAGCATAAAATAGTATACTGGCATTTATGTAAAGAAGAAGACGGAGGCTGAGGATATAGCTCAGTAGTAGAGTGTTTGCCTAGCATGTACAAGGCCCTAGGTCTGATCCCCATTACCACCAAAAAAGAAAAGAAAAGAGGACAGTTTCCAGCTTAGTAAACATTTAGCTAGGCATGGTGGTGCAGACTTGTAAAATCCCAGCATTTGGGAGGCCAGAGCAGGAGGATCACAAAGTTTGAGGCTAACTTGGACTACATAGTAAAACCTTATCTCAAAAAAAAATTTTTTTTTAAATAAAATGAGAATATACAGATATATTTGCTTAAGCTCATACGCATAGTTTGTGTTTGGAAAAACACACAAGAAACTGACACTTAAAAAGTTAGCTACAGGAAGGAGAACTCTGGCTAGAGAACCAATATAATGAGGTAATGCTTGAATTATCATTTGACTCTATTCTCTATTTAAAAATAAAAAGTAAAAATATATGCATTCTCTATTTACAGAAAAAAAAAATGAGGGGTTGGGGGTTTACCTTAAGACTAGAGTCCTTGCCTAGCAGAGTAAGGCTCTAGATTAGATCCCTGGCACTGCTTTAAAAAAAAATACAGAGCCGGGCACGGTGGCACACGCCTGTAATCTCAGCGGCTTGGGAGGCGGAGGCAGGAGGATTGCAAGTTCCAGGCCAGAGGCAGCCTGCATAACTTAGCGAAACCCTGTCTCAAAAAGTAAAATATGGGCTGGGGGTGAAGCTCAGTGGTCCAGCACTTGCAGAGCATGCAAGTCCGAGGCCCTGGGTCCAATCCCCAGTACTGAAAGAAAAAAAAAAAAAAAAATACAGGCCAGGAGAAGTGGATAGGAGTATAAATAAACAAAAGATTACCCATGAATTGGTAACTATTGAATATACTGGTTAATTGTATTTTGTTAATTTTCATAAATATTTAAATATTTCCATAATACTAATTTGTTCATTCAAATGGGAAGTCAGCAAACCAAACTTGTACATTATATATGGTTAAATTCCCAAACCAAACACCATACAAAAACATTACAATTCCTACTATCTACCAAATTTTATGGCAATGATAAGAACAACAACAACAACAAAAAAAACTAAAAAAGATCAAATTTAACTTTTCTCTTGACAACCATTAAACCAAATAGTATTTGCCAAAAGAGATTCTCCTCTCCATTCATCGCTTTTAGCAAAATCTAGGCTATCATAAAAAGGTATGCAATATATGCAACATTTGCTTTACTCCTACTTTGGGGTACAATATAAGACAAGGTGATTTTTACCATCATAATCTCTGCATCGCCTCTTCGGTGGTGGGTTTCGACCAAAAGAATTGGAAGAGCTATGATTGTTATAGTAATTAGACCAACTCTCAGTTGTGTTTTCAGAATGGTGAGCAGGTGCAATCACAGTAACAGTGCTGGGAATAGACTGTGCCCCAGAGGAATACTGCTCAGAAGAGTTGGGAGGTGGAGCAGAAACAGGCACGTAGGAACTCTCCAAGTCATTCCTTTCACTCTTAAACTTTGATCTTTCTCTGTGCTCTGCTTTAGAGACAAAAAAAAAAAAGAAAGAAAGCAATCACCCACTTATATTTTTTAATTATGTTTATTTTCTCACAGAATAGGAAAGATGAGAACATTAAACTTACTCTGCTACCCATATTTCAAACTGCTCTCATTATTAGTATATTCTAACAATAGCAATGTCAACTATATGATGTTTCTTAACCAGTAACTTCTGAAAAATCATATTTTATAATACCAATATCAATTACACAAAATGAAAGATGGTCCGTTTCTCCACTGATCTTTAATAAGAATGTTATCCAAGAACTGACTTCTAAATTGACACTATAGGAGACCTGTGATTGGGATCCCAGCAGTCTACTTTTTTTTCTTTTTAATTTTATAAACATTAGGCAACCTGGCAGAATATCAATTACTTTTAGGAAAAACAAAACCAAAAGGAAAAGTAGGCAACCTTCATCTTCAAGTGACAGCTTTGTTGATTAAAGGACATTTTTATGGATTGTAGAAAATGACTTAAGTCTAGACATGTATTATAATACGTTATGAATAGCACTTTTTTTAAAAAAAAATCAAACTCCTCTGTAACAAGATCAGCATTCAGTTTTTGAGACAATTATAGTTTTTACATTACATATATACTTATATATATATAAAATATATAAAAGGTGTATTTACCTTTAAGAGAATTTCTCGTAGCCCTATGATATAGGCCACCTACATAACTTTTAGGGGAACATCTCATCTACTCACCAACATTCCTATTTGGATCCCGGTCTTTGCTGCGCCCCCTACTCCGGCTTCTACTTCGACTCAGGCCTCGGCTCTTACTTCGGCTCTTACTTCTGCCTCTTCTCCAGTCATATTTTTCACGGTACAATTCATTTCGCTCATAGTACCGGTCATAATCTCTCCACTTGCCATCTTCTCTTTTTTTCTCACGTGTCCTATAGTACACAGATATAAAAGCCATATATAGGATATAGATACTAGGTCTGCATACAAAACCAGAATCTAAAATACTCTCCTTGAATCATCAAAATTTATAACATCTGTGCTTTCACAGAAAGTTGTAAGACTACCACATAATTCTTCTAATCCATAATATAAAAAGGAAAAGTATTCCCACTTCAAGTACACTGGGTGGGGAGAAATGAAAAAGAGGTGAATCCCAAGTATGGGGAGAAGTGGGAGGAGAAAACAGAAATTAGAACTGGGAAGGAAAAACAGCTCAAAACAAACTTGCACTAAATGAAGACCAGGTTTTTGATGTAGGTTGATAATTACACACATACAAACTGTACCATCTGTAATATAAAATCGTACGGAAATTTTAATACTGAGCACCCCTAACAAAATGGAACATTTCATTATTATTCTCTAAAGGGAATGCTCCCACCCCTGAGCTCTTGGGGAAACCACATAATGATGACTGTTTATAAAAGGAATAGAAAGTAAGACAAAGAAAAAAAACAGAACAGAAAAAAGGTAACATTCTGATTCCTTAACAGGTTTAGAGACAGAAAACAGTATACCTACTAAAAATCCTTTGAATGCTCTTACAAAGCCAACTAAATAGTGAGTTATCAATGTCTCCCTAATTAAAAACAAATACAAACCTTCGTTCACTAGATTCTGAACGAGTCTTTTGGGGACTAGGATATTTCTTTTTTCTAACATCTCGTTCTTCTTCTGCTGGTTCCTGAAATACCTATAATGGAAACATTCATTAAAAATAAAAACAGTTCTATAAATTACAAACAGTTCTATAAATTACAAAACACAGCACAAAAAAGGGCACTAGTAAACTAAAATACAGAACTCAAATCATATCCAAGAGTCAGGCAACCAGAGAAGTAAAACAGATACTCAGATTACTTTAACAAACAATGTATTAGCTGGGTGTGGTGGCATATACTTGTAATCCTAGCACTTGGGCAGCTGAGGCAGGAGAATCATGAGTTTGAGACCAGCCTGGACTACATACTGAGATACTATCTCAAAAAAAAAAAAAAAAAAAAAAAAATTGTTTGGGAATTGGGGATATAGCTCAGTGGTAGAAAACCTGCCTCCTAGCATGCACAAGCCCCAGGTTTAATCCCCAGTACCATAAACAAATAAAGTTTGCAGGGACTAAACAAATTCCCACCTAATAAAGAAGTTCATTGTAAACATGCAAATCAGGAAGTAAATGGATCAAGGGATAACGATTTTATAAAATTCAGGCAACATAAAATAGCCACAATATGGCAACCATATGGCATCAGCAAATACCACATAATCATCATACTGTATTTAAAAACCATTCCCTCTACCAATTTACAAGAAATACAGAGGATATATTACTCCGCTGGGATGCAATCAGCTAAATCCAGACAATAAAAACTCACAGAACAAATGACTGATTTTCTTCACAAAATAAACTTTAAGAAAAACGTTCTGACAATGTAAAGAGTAATGAATGCAGTGTGCTTCATCAATCACAGCATATATCTTCTCTTGTTTTTCCAGCACCAGGATGAGTTGAGCCAATAATCCAAGTTTTCTTACCTAGTTTCCCCTGTGACCAATAATCTAATTATAAAACAAGTGCGGGTACAATGCAGCTAAGGATCGAGAAAGTTAAGATGGCTAGTCCTTAGGTTTGTTTCATACCCTGTTCAGTGCAACTGAGCACAGAGCAGAAATTAAGAGACAATTAGACAAGGTTATGTGCTGCTTTTCCTTTTTTCCCCACATTGCCTAAGAGAATTCCATTAAATCATTATGTGTATGTACTATTATGTGCATTATTATTTATGCCAGTAAGTACAATTAAGTCTTAGGAGAAGAAATTCCACAAAGTGTCAAAGTGGCTCTAGACCAAAGCTGACATTATCCATGATTCACAATTTTCTTTTCTTTTTCTTTTTTCCTTTATAGGTAAATGACGATGGGGTACAGAAAATATAGCATTGACTTTTTTCATTATGCAATCTTTATATGATTCACAATTTTCAAAACTCAGATTTACTGCAAAGACACAATACTGGCATGTTGAACCCAGGGGCTCACACATGCTAGGCAGTGCTCTACCACTGAGCTGTATCCTCAGCTCCCCTTTTCTTACATTTTTATTTTGAGAAAGGGTCTCACTAAGCTACACAGACTGCCTCTGCCCTCAAACTCCAAATCCTGCCTCAACTTCTTGAGGTGCTGGAATTAGAGGTATGCATCACGGTACCCAACTCATGAAGCAATTTTTTAAAGCTGTTCTTTTAAAACAAGATAATGCAACTTTTCTTTTGTATTCAGCTGCCTTTTAAACAAGTAATTTTAAGTCATTGAGTATTTTCAATGACTACAGAAAAGGATATGTACTGCCAAAAAATTTTAAAGTTTTATAAAAAAATTTAGCCTATAGACCAAAAATTATTTACTAGAGTATCAAAGAAAAATTTCTATAAAGTATGGAAGAAAAGTTTCTTCCAATTTCTATTACTTGAAGAGACATAAAGGGAACCTTATCTATTTAAACAGGACTATGAGCTATTTGGGCTGAATTGGTAGAGTGCCACAAAAATGGGAGAAGAATGTGGCAATCCACTCCCAAAGCAATCCTGAAACAATCAGCCATTGAAAACCCTTTGAGGGTCGCTATGAGTCCAACACTACTTGATGGCACCTAACAACAACGAGCTGCTTGCCTGCAGCCGTGCCACTGTGGCATCTGATCACATCATATCTCGGAAGTTAAACATGGTTGGGCCTGGTTAGTACTTGGATGGAAGACTGCCTGGGAACACCACGTGCTGTAGGCTTGGAAGAAGGATGTAGCAACCCACTCCCAAAACACAATTAGCCATTGAAAACCCTATAAATAGTAGAGAAGTGCTGACAATAGTGTTTTGCCTGTTATAAGTAGGGTCACTATGAGTTGGACACTGACTCGATGGCACCCAACAACAATGAGGTGTTTAAATCTGGATATGATATAAAAACAAAAATGTGATAGTGGTCTCAGTTGATCTTAATGTAAAATAGCCATATGTTGTTTTCTTTAATGTTAGATCAGTTCAATTAGCATAGCATTTAAAAATGAATCAGAAATGACCACTAAATGATATGTGATCCTTAGAATGAATCTTGTACTGAAAAGAAAATGAACATGCTATAGATAAGGGACATGGTTGAGTGAACTGAGAAAAATGGAATACAGACAGTACAGTATGGATGTTAAATTTACTGAAATTGATCATGGTATTATAATTATCTAAGAGAATATTCTTATTTTTAGGAAATATACACAAGTATTTAGAGATGAAGGGCCATGCAGTATATTTAGGACTACCATTAATTCAGAAAAAGTTGTGGGTGTGGACATGCAAAGAAAGCAAATGAAGCAAATTTCAATAAATCCATCTAGGTAGACATCATCTGGAGGTTTAGGGTATTATTTGTATAATCTTAATGTAAATCTAAAACTATTTCCAAATAAAGTTTTTAAAAAAGTCATTTTGTCTTCAGAATAAAATTAATAAAAACACATTTTGGAAAACATTTCTAAATAATAGTTGATATTTATGTTTTCCTAGTTATTAAGAGTACTTATTGAGAAATAAGAGATTTTATACACTACTATGACCCTCCTTTTCCTGTTGCAAAAGTGAGACAGAAAATGAAGTAACACGCTCTAAAGCTGCTATTTTAACTGAAGCAGCCTGATCACAGAATCCACATTCTTATCATATCGTGTAAGATACAGCTGTATCATTCTTATCTATATATAAAAGAATTAGAAATGAACTCTATAATTTCCATCTTGGTTCAAACAAATTGCGTCTATAATGTTTCTATACTTCAACCTTATAAAATCTCACTTTTTCTAAATTTGAAGGTCAACAATGTTGATGATGACATTTTATAATTAACTATTTTTAAAAAACTATATATAGTCGGGCGCGGTGGCACACACCTGTAATCCCAGTGGCTCCAGAGGCGGAGGCAGGAGGATTACAAATTCGAGACCAAAGGCAGTCTGCATAACTTAGACTGTCTCAAAAAAAGTAAAACAATGGGCTGAGGGTGCAGTTCAGTGGTACAGCATTTGCAAAGCATGCAAGTGCGAGGCCCTGGGTTCAACCCCAATACCGCTAAAAAAAAAGGAACAAAAACTATATATGAGCCAAGTGCCATGGCTCACACCTGTAATCAGAGCAACTCGGAAGGCAGAGCCAGGAGGGTCATGAGTTCAAGGCCAGAGGCAGCCTGCGTAACTAGGCAAGACCCTGACTCAAAATTTAAAAAAAAACCACCTAAAAATGGGCTGGATGGAAGAGCAACCTAGCGGTAGAGCACTTGCTAAGTCTGTGCAAGGCCCTGGGTTCAACCTCCAACTACCACAAAACAAAACAAAACAAAAAAATTGTATATGGGCAAGTATGATGGCACATGCCTGTAATCCCAGAGGCTTCAGAGGTGGAGGCAAGGGGACTGCAAACTCAAGGCCAGAGACAACCTGCATAACTTAGCAAGATCCTGTCTCAAAATAAAAAATTTAAAAAGGGGCTGAAGGTGCAGCTCAGTAGTAGAGCACTTGCAAAGTACACACAAGGCCCTGGGTTCAACCCCCAAGTACTGCCAAAAAAAAAAAAAAAAAAGTGAAAGAAAGAAAGAAAGGAAAAAAACATATATGGCTAAAAAAAGTAAATGGTTTCTCTGTATATATAAAAGTGTCTTACCTAAGTATTTCTCTTACAGTTTCATTAATACTTCCCTTTCAGTCAAGTGTCTGTATTTAACCAAGTTTTCTTTCCTAGAGGCACTGGATAAGATTTTTCTGGATATTATTATTATTTTTTTGTATGTGTGGTACTGGAGGTTGAACCCAGGGCCTTGCGCTTGCATGCTCTGCAAGTGCTAGACCACTGAACTGCACCCTCAGCCCATTTTTTTACTTTCTGAGACAGGGTCTCGCTAAATTACGCAGATTGCCTCTGGTCTTGAACTTGCGATCCTCCTGCCTCTGCCTCCCCAGTCGCTGGCGTGCGCCACCTCACCTGGTATGATTTTTCCGAATATTATTAAAGTATTTCTTGGATCTCTAAACAAGCTATCTGAAGTTCTTCTAACTCTTCAAGGCCAAGGAACTAAGAGACCCTGTTAAAGAATCTGTTGTTGTTGTTAGGTACCATCAAATAGGGTCCAACTCATGGTGACCCTATGTACATCAGATGAAATACTACCCCACAATGTGCCATGCTTGGCACTATTGCCAGTGCTCCTCTACTATTCACAGTACTCTTTGGTGGCTGATTGTTTCAAGAGTGGGTTGCCAGGTCCTTCTCCAAAGCCTATAGCACCTGGTATTCCCAGGCAGTCTCCCACCCAAATACTAATAAGACCCAACCCTGCTTAGCTTCTGAGATCTGATGAGATCGGATGCCAGGGTGGTATGGTTGTAGGCAAAGAATCTGGTTGTTGTTGTTAGGTGCCATCGAGTCAGTATCCAACTCATAGCTACCCTACATACAACAGGAGAAACACTATTGTCAGTGCTTCTCTGCTGTTCACAGGGTTTTCAATGGCGGGTTGATTTTGGGGAGTGAGTTGATGGGTCCATCTTCCAAGCCTACAGCACCTGGTGTTCCTAGGCAGTCTCCCAACCAAGGACTAACCAGGGCTGATCCTGCTCAGCTTCCGAGATCTGACAGGATTGGATGCCACAGGGCTATGGCTGCAGATAAAGAATCTGGACCATGCCCTAAACCCAGAAACTTCAATTAATAGAAAGTCACTACTAAAAAGTCCAATGTCATGGCACAAACCTGTAATCCCAGCTACTTAGGAAGCTGAGGCAGGAGGATCACAGGTTCAAGGCTAGAGGCAGCCTGTGTAACTCAGTGTGACACTGTCTCAAAAATTAAAAATAATAGAGAGTCTAAGGGTCCAGCTCAGGCTAGGGTTTAGCTCCGTTGGAAAAGTGCCGCTCTGCACTTTCTGAGGACCCAGGTTTGATCCCCAGAACCACAAAAATGGGAGAAGGATGTCACAGTGTACTCCTGAAACAATCAGCCATTGAAAACCCTATGAGAGTCACTATGAGTTGTTCCGACTCAACAGCTCCTAGTACCAACATGGGCGCATCTCAGTGATGGAGCACTTGCCTAACATGTTCAAGGCCCTGGGTTCAATCCCAGTATTGGCTTCCTACAAAACGAAGTTCAACTTCCAGTTAACAATACTGGTGACAGACTGTAAGAAGCTCCCTAAAACAAACAAAAATTTTTACATTACCTCTTCTTTAATTTCTTCTTTTTCTTGGACTAGCGGTTTTGGCTCAGGCTTAACAGGTTCCAAAGGTGGAAGGTAGTTCTTAGTATAGAGACTCTCAAACAGTTTATCCACAAAACCTGAAGTTTCTAAGAAGATATAATATTTAAGTATTGTACAAATAAAAGGCACAAGTTTAAACACTGTGAGTGAAACTTTAGGAAAACAGGAAGTCTTGTACAGTGCTTGTGGGACTAAAGGCAAGACTTACCATTAGGGACAGAATCCCACTACTGGGCTCATTTTTAAATCTTTCTGATATAATTGCACATATGCAAATTACATGTATGATTATTTGTTGTATATAAAAGCAAAAGATTAGAAACAACTCAAATTTCCATAAGAGATTAGTAAAATAAACAATGATACAAGAGAATACAAAACATCTATAAAAAGAAAAAGTACTGCTAATACCAGTGCAATGACATTATTTTTATGTATTTATATCCATAAAAAAACTGGAAGGACGAGCCAGGCTCAGTGGCGC
Source organism: Pedetes capensis (assembly GCA_007922755.1). Classification (NCBI taxonomy): domain Eukaryota; kingdom Metazoa; phylum Chordata; class Mammalia; order Rodentia; family Pedetidae; genus Pedetes; species Pedetes capensis. Next base: position 37,990 of record VMDO01010937.1, read on the forward strand.
ATGCCTGTAATCCCAGCAGCTTGGGAGGCAGTCTGTGTAACTTATCGAGACCCTGTCTCAAATAAGTAAAAAAAAAAAAAAAAAAAAAAAAAAAAAAGGGCTGGGGGTGCAGCTCAGTGGTCTAGCACTTGCAAAGCATGCAAGTGCGAGGCGCTGGGTTCAACCCCCAGTACCGCAAAAAAAAAAGAAAAGAAAAGAAACTGGAAGGACATAAAAACTGACCAAACTATGTATTATAGGTGGGAAAGGGGCATATTTAGACTAGGCAGGAGTATTCTCATGGGATAGCTTTACATTGTTGGATTGAGTGCAATGTCTACTAGAAGTATTTATTTATTTATTTTACTGCAGTCCTCGGGGGTTGAACCCAGGGCCCCATGCTTGCATGCTTTGCAAGTGCTGTACCACTGAGCTGTACCTCCAGCCCATTTTCTTACTTTTTATTTTGAAACAGGGTCTCGCTAAATTACACAGACTGCCTCTGGTCTCAAACTTGTGACCATCCTGCCTCTGCCTCCCAAGTTGCTGGGATTGCAGGCTTGAGCCACCATGCTGGATTTAATAAAAATTTTTAAATCAGTTGAAAAAAATCAATATTGGTATGAAAAAGATATGAAAGTATCACTTTGTCTTTGACTTTAAGGCTGCTCTATTCTGAAACTTTTTCAGACTAACAGAACAGGAGAATCAGACAAATTTACTAAAAGAATAAATGTCAAAATACTTACATTGTCTTACTGTAATCCCAGCAACTCAGGAAGCAGAGGCAAGAGGATCACAGGTTTAAGGCCAGAACCAGCCTGCATAACTTAGCAAGACCATGTCTCAAAAAAGAAATTTTAAAAATTGGGCTGGGGTGCAGCCCAGTGGAAGAGCACCTGCAAAGTGTCTTAAGACCTTCGGTTCAACCCCCAAATACCAGAAAAAAAAAAAATTTAAGTGACTTTCATTGGTCCTGCCCTAAGGATCAGCTTAAGAGGACTGGGATGTGGCTCAATAAAAGGAATAGCTAAAGAACATACTAAACACCATGGGTATAGTTCAGTGATAGAAAGCTTGCCTAGCATGGATGTGGCCCTGAGTTCAATCCCCAGCAGCAAGGGGAAAAAAAAGCAGGCAAGAAAGAATATACTAAAAGCATAATCATAGCCTCTGCTCACATTGCAATTATTACATGTTTTACATAGATGTTGTCGTTAGGTGCCATCGAGTCGGTGTCTGACTCATAGCAATCCTAAGTACAACAGGTGAAACAGTTATTGTTAGTGCTTCTTTGCTATTCATAGAGTTTTCAATGGCTGATTTGGTTATGTTTTGGGGATTAGGTTGCCAGGTCCTTCTCCCAAACCTACAGCACCTGGTATTCCCAGGTGGTCTCCCATCCAAGTATTAACCAGGTTCAACCCTGCTTAGCTTGTGATATCTGACAGGATTGGATGACACAGTGGTATAGCTGCAGGCTTCTACATAAATAGGTACTGCTAAAATGTCAATTACTTTTTCTTCAGACAAGCATCCCTTTTTAAAAAATTGTGTTACTAGAGGGTTGAACCCAGGGCTTTGCACATACTTTGCATACTACTATGCTGCACCCCTACCCATATTTTATTTTGAGTCAGGGTCACACAAAGTTGCACAGACTGTCTTTGGCCTCAAACTCCCCAATCCTCCTGCCTCTGCCTCACATGTCCCTAGGATCATAGGCATGTGCCATCACACCTGGCTCTAAAAAGTATCTTCTTATGAATTTTTTTAGACTATTAACTTTCTGTGGTAAGCATTCTTCCATCATAAAACTGTTATCTCTTATTAACACTGTTATATGTTATATGGCAATAAATTAATTAGACTTTCAAAACCCTTAATAACCAAAAGGGTTTCTTCGTGCTCTTCTGTATTTCTACATGTATTATTTCTGTAATTGGAAGACATATAGCCAATTTAAAGAAAACAAAGATAAACATCAAACATTAAGCAATATTCAAAACAGAAAGCATACTAATGCTGGGGGTGCAGCTCAGTGGTAGAGCACTTGCCCAGCATATTCAAGGCACCAGGTTAAACCCCTAGTCCTGGGAGGGGAAATAAAAACATATTACAAAAGAATATGTTAGAGCCGGGCATGGTGGCGTACACCTGTAATCCCAGTGACTCGGGAGGCAGAGGCATAGGATCCCAAGTTCGACACCAGAGGCAGTCTGTGTAATTTAGTGAGACCCTGTCTCAAAAAAGTAGAAAACTGGGCTGAAGGTGCAGCTCAGTGGTGCAGCACTTGCAAAGCATGCAAGCCAGAGGCCCTGGGTTCAACCCCCAGTACCAATAAATAAATAAATAAATAAATAAATAAATAAGTTCATTTAACACTACCTTAACATATAATGTAGACACAAACATTAAGTCTAGAGCTACACTGTCCAGTAGTTCAGTTTGGTTGTAGCCACTTAAACACATGTGGCTATTTGAGTTTAAATTAATTAAAATTAAATTTAAAAATTAGTTTCTCAGCCATATGAACCACATTTCAAGTGTTCAATAGTCACAAGTGGCTAAAGGCCACTGCATTGGAAAATGTAGATACAAACTATATCCATCACAAAGTTCTGCTGCACAGCACTACTTCAGAAAACCATACACAAACAACAGTGATTTTATCTGTGGTGCTAAACATATGCTAGTTTATTTTCTTCTTTTTAAAATGTATCCTACAGTTACTCAAGTGTACTGCTTTTATAATAAAAAAAATGTACTAACAACTTTTGTAGCTTTTTATAACTAGGAATTCTTAGATGCCTCTTACCTAAAATATCTTTACTATGTTTTGCTTTTCTTCATGGCTCTACATTTCCCATGACTCATCTTTAATGTAAATTAATACATCTAGAAAACATTCATCTAGTTAGATGTGGTGGTACACGCCTATAATGCTAGCAGGATGAAGCAGGAGAATTGCAAGTTCAAGGCCAGCCTAGGCTACACAGTAAGACCCTGTCTCAAAAAGAAACCAAGAAGCAAAAAATGAAAAATGCAAAAACAAAAACAAAAACAAAAACAAAACACTAAAAAACCCCACTCATCTATATTGGAGAGGAATTCTGCATGTGTTAGGATTTTGTTGTTGTTGTTGTTGTTGTTGTGTTTTTTTGGTTTTGGTTTTGTTTGGTTTTGTTGTTGTTGTTAGGTGCCGTCGAGTCAGTATCTGACTCATAGTGACCCTCATAGGGTTTTCAATGGCTGACTCTTTCGGGATTGCCTTGGGAGTGGATTGCCAGGCCCTTCTCCCATTTTTGCGGTGCTGGGAATTGAACTCGGGACCTCAGAGACTGCAGTGCAGCGCTCTACCAACTGAGCTAAATCCCAGCCCTTGTTTGTTTTTAAGGAAAAAAAAAATCCTTAAAATGCAAGAAAAAATACATAATCACGTGTCTCAGAGTGAGAAGCCACATTTATTATCTTTCCTTCCTTGGTAGATGGTATTTTCTCATCATCAATAGCCAGATTAACTGATAAGTGTTAGCTGTATTCCTGTCCATCCATGCAATAACACTTATGGAACATGTATATGCCCAGTACTGTACGTTTCTAGTCTCTACTTTCAACAAAAGGAAAGAACAACAAGGCATGAAGGGACAGATAAACAGGCATATAAATGTATAACAGGGAGTGACAAGTGCATTGCAAAAAATAAAGCAGAGTTGAAAGGAGGAGAGAATGACTGGGAGCATGAGGTGTTCTATAGTGTAAAAAGGCACTCAGAGGAAACTGCTCAGAAATGGCATTTGAAAAACAGACCAGAAAAAAGTGAGGGAGGAATCCACCTTTTAGGTGAAGGAAGAAAGAGTTCAAAGGCTCTGAGCTGGGGACATGTTTGCCATATTCAAAAAATAAGAAGGTGTTAAATATGGCTAAAGTGGAACAAGTGTATGTAAAGAAGGCAGGAGATGTCAACAGGAAGCAAGGGAAATCTCATGAAAGTTCTTTATACCATGAAAATGACTTTGGTAAGAAGATGGGAAGTTAAAAGTACAAAGACAGGAAGGAGGATCAGGCCCATCTCTCCTTAGAAACCAAGAAGCTCCAGCCAAGATGGGGAAAAAGGGAAGGAGGGTTCATTGTGTCAACAGTAAGAATAAGCAGCTTCACTATCCTTGAACTGTTACTTTTGAACCATCTACCAGGCCATGTTAAAAATTGCAAAGGACCCAGCCGGGCACGGTGGCACATGCCTGTAATCCCAGCGGCTCAGGAGGCAAAGGCAAGAGGATCGAGACCAGAGGCAGTCTGCATAATTTAGTGAGACCCTGTCTCAAAAAGTAAAAAAAAATAGACTGAAGGTGCAGCTCAGTGGTCCAGCACTTGCAGAGCATGCAAGCATGCAGCCCTGGGTTCAACCCCCAGTACTACAAAATAAAAAATAAAAAAATAAAAGTAAAAAATTGCAAAGGACCCAATCACATAGTAAGTGTTAGAGCTGCCATTGTCTTGATATATGGAAGAAACAAAAAAGGAAGGGGAAAAAACCTGTTCTGTGAAATCACATGAAAAATAATTAAGCATGAATGGATATATTCAAGTATTCAAAGGACTCTGACTACTTTCTGGACTATAAAGCTTATGCTGTCAGAAGATTTTCATTTTTGTTTGTTTTGCTTTGTTTTGTCTGAAACAGGATCTTGCTTTGCAGCCCACTAAGGCTGATGCCTAACTTGCAATCCCCCTCCCACAGCCACCCAGTGCTGGGGTTACAGGCATTTGCCACCAGCCTGGTTTATTTTAGGAAGTTTTAGATTTAAAATCTTTACCTAAATATTTGGTTGAAGGCCCACAATAATTACCTTTTTGTAAAAAGACATCAAGTTGATCAGCACAAAAGGCTTTCAATTCTTTCTCAGGTTTGTCCTTCTTGACCAGTGCTACAACATAGTTGGCTAAGGCTGAAGGGTCAGCATCACATCTAGTTAGACAAAAAAATAAAATAAAAAATTTAAAACACTACTTCCAAAGACTAATATTATTAATGAAATCTTCTCCATTTTGGAAAACCAAAGATCAAATATTTATTTTAAAGTGACTGCAAACACAGGCAACTATTACAACAAACAGCATATTCATACTACAAGTAGGCTTTTTTCCTTTTTTTTATTTCTATTTTTAATTTAAAAATGTTACATTTTGGAGAATTATGAGATCATTTTAGTAAGTCCAATTGCTAAATTCTAAGATGGATATATACATATTGTACTCTTACATTTGCTAAAGGAGTACATGTTAAGGTTCTCCACACACAAAAAAGGCATCTATGTAAGAAGATGAATATGTTAATTAGCTTGACTATAGTAATCATTTCACTATATGCATATATAGCAAAACATCACATATGCTTTAACTACAGTATGAACGATTATTTAAATTTTTTTAATTAAAAATGAAACCAAAAAGGATATACACTGTTCCACCCTCAAAAAATATTACGTTATGTTCATAACAACAAATTCTGTAAACACCTTAAAAAGAGATATGTAGGTAGATTTAATTTCACCTAAGAAATAGTAAGATATTTGATCAGTAGTTCCTATTGTTGTTGTTGTTGTTAGGTGGCCTCAAGTTGGTCTGATTCACTCATAGAGTTTTCAATGGGTGATTGTTTCTCGTGATTGCTTCAGGAGTGGATGGCCACATCCTTCTCCAGTAGTACAGCTCTACTCACTATTAACAGAGAGAAGAAACTGGGGGCAGGAGGAGGGAAGGAAATCACATTTCTACATTTACTGAAAGTTCAGGTTCTAGATAAGGATATTCTAATAGAAGAAAAGGATACAGAAAAATAAATAAGGATGACAGAAAATGGCAATGTTATTTTCTCTGATATTATCAGAACTGGGTCTCATGACCTGAAGGCATAATACTGGGTAAGGATATGAGATTTCTAGGAAGAAATGGGCAAAATATCCAGATTACTGGATAACTGGAGTGGACTTAACAAACTTAGATATCTTTTACATAATTTAGTATTCAGACTCAAAATACAAATGCAGAGTTAGGCTGCTACTGATGTAAGATATTGATATGATGATGTTAAAAATCAGGGTGACTAATTAAATGAAGATTAAAAGAATAGAAAAAGACTAGACTCTGGGGAAAGAGCAATTGCAAATTCTAAACATTTGTTTAATGTGAATGAACAAGTGATTGCTATAACTGATAGCATTCTGCACCAAAACCAAAAGTATGTTTATGACCAAAGGAACATGAGCATTTAAATTTAATAGCCCCTAAGATGTATTGATGAGCTGGGATTTAGCTCAGTTGGTAGAGCACTGCTCTGCAGCCTCTGAGGTCCTGGGTTTGATTCTCAGCACTGCAAAAATGGGAGAAGAATGTGGCAATCCACTCCCAAAGTAATCCTGAAACAATTAGCAATTGAAAACCCTATGACCCCTATGAGAGTTGCTGAGTCGGATACAGCTCGATGGCACCTAACAACAAGATGTACTGATAAAGTATGCTATGAATGAAATCACCAATCTGAAATAGTAAGTCACATTAACCGAATGGTGAAAGTTAAACACATTTGGGAGATTTGTGCTATAATTTTCTAGACCTTTCAGACTGTTTTCATTATTCTTTCAATACACTGACCTATTATATCATCTTCAAAAATTGATTATAATACTGTAGTTATGGTACTGACACTAACAGTAGCCCAATAAAACTTCTAAAAGCCTGTCATAAAAATCTGAGCATGACTAAGATACCTGATAAATTATAAGACAAATACAACACCCATACCATTCCCCTCAAATCATCATTTGCTCCTTCTCATACCTACAAGAAGTACCCAAGGGTACTTAAAACTTTTTACCTATTTATTTGGAACCAAGCTCATGGGAATCCATTCTGATTGACTATAAGGACAAGCACATTGTGGAATGAAAGAAGTCATTTTAAAATTTTGGATCCATGTTGTTGTTGTTGTTGTTGTTGTTAGGTGACTTTGAGTCTATTGTTGTTGTTGTTAGGTGCCGTCAAGTTGGTATCCGACTCATAGCGACCCTCATAGGGTTTTCAATGGCTGAGTGCTTCAGGATTGTCTTGGGCGTGGATTGCCAGGCCCTTCTCCCATTTTTGCGGTGCTGGGAATTGAACTCGGGGCCTCGGAGACTGCAGCGCAGTGCTCTACCCACTGAGCTAAATCCCAGCCCTTCGAGTCTATAGCTATGTTAAATATAGAGGAACTTCTATGCTAAAGAGATTGTTGTTATTGTTGTTGTTGTTAGGTGCCGTGGAATCAAGTCTGACTCATAGCGACCCTCATAGGGTTTTCAATGTCTGACTGTTCCAGGATTGCCTTGGGAGTGGATTGCCACGTCCTTCTCCCATTTTGCAGTGCTGGGAATCGAACTTGGGACCTCAGAGACTGCAGAGCAGCGCTCTACCAACTGAGCTAAATCCCAGCCCATGCTAAAGAGATTGTTGTTGTTGTTGTTAGGTGCCGTCGAGTCGGTATCTGACTCATAACGACCCTCTGTACAACAGGGGAAACACTATTGTCAGTGCTTCTCTGCTGTTCATAGGGTTTTCAATGGCAGATTGAGTTTTGGGAGGGGGTTGCCAGGTCCTTCTCCCAAGCCGACAGCTTCTGGTGTTTCCAGGCGGTCTCCCATCCAGGTACTAACCAGGCCCGACTCTGCTTAGCTTCGGAGATCTGACGGGATCCGATGCCACAGGGCTATGGCTGCAGGCGCTAAAGAGATTAGAAAAGCTAATAATATGTATCTTAAATTATTACTCCAGAGTTACCTAAAGTTGTAAATTTGCAAAGACAAAGTGATCCACTCAAGATCAGGCAAGACAGCACACTTTTCAAAGTAAAACTAGGTTGTAGTTCCAGACAAGTAAAATCTATTTCAGATCACAAACATTTTTATAACGTACACCCATAACACAAATTAATGTATCCAAAGTATCAAACAATAGTTACCTTTCAGATGAAAGGAAGAATCAACAAAAGTAATTATCAGGAAAAAAAAATTCCTAAAACTTAATGTACATTATAAATATTGAGGACTCCTTAAAATTCACTTCCAGCATAATAACTTGTAAGAAGATGTTTTAGTTATCTGGTAAGTTATTTTAAAATAAAATCTATCAGAAAGAATTTTCATTAGGAAAAGGTAACAGAAATACTACCCTAAAAATGCCTTATCTGCAAAATCCTCAAATCTGAATTTCCCTCTTTTGATGAATTCTCTGTTGCATGTATACTCTACATCTGCTGTGCTAGCATATCAACTGTAAAGATTTCAGACACATATTCAATCCCAAGATCAAACAGTAAAGATTCTACCTTTGACCTCAAGCCAAAACACTACTAAAAAACCAGTATAGTCTATTTGTTTTAGGAAAAAGGCCAAGACTACTTAGACCTTTTCCACTTTAAGAAAAAATTACATCTTTTTGACTATGAGTCTAATTTTAAGTTCTATCTTAATGTGATCTTTGTTTCGGAAGACAACTAATAAATGTGCTCCTGAGTCAAAAGGGAAAAATATCTCCCAATCCTAATGTGTATCAACACCTGTTTAAAATGTTCATATTACTAGTATGCACCACAAAAAAAGTCCACATTCAAAGAAAAGAAGAAAAAAGTCCACATTCCTTGACCAGTAGTTTACACTTATGGGAAACTAGAGTAAGGAAACAATGGTAAGTACAGAAAATACTTAAGAGACACTAAAAATGTGTTTATTATATAAAAACAGTACTAATTCCAACAAAATAAATAAATAAATAAAGTGAAGACAACCACTCTCTTATTGGGAGTTTGAGATATTAGACATCCAAAGTGATGGTTATAAAAGCAATATGCAAGTGTAAGAACTGCTTCTGATGTAATGTGAACAGGAGAAATGAAAATCCCAGCAACTAAGGAAACCAAGGTTAAGAGGATCACGGGGGGTGGGGGGGTTTAGGGAGGTGGCTTAGTGGCAGAGCACTTGCCTAGCATGCATGAGGCCCTGGGTTTATGCCCCAGTACCGGAAAAAAGAAAGAAAAATATTGCACTGAGTCTGCTTACAACTATGTAAAAGTTTATATACAGAAGAAAAACTGAAAACAAATATTTAGAAATAATTTTATTTTCTCTATTTTCTATTTTATCTGTAATGCAATAATAAAAGGTCCCACATCTTGTTTCTCTCACATTGAGGATTCAGGTCCAACATAAGAATGCGGACCATAGCACTTTCTTCTTACTCTTAATTAATTTGGGGCTTTTATGGAAGAATATAATACGGAAGAAATACGCCTAGATTTGTATGGGGGGAGGAAACATATACATACATCTGTCAGTTCCAAACCATTTTGATATTTGGATTACAGCCCCTAGAGCAGTAACTACTAGCTAATTATAAACATGAAATTAGACTTGTTGTTGTTGTTGTTGTTAGGTGCCATGGAGTCGGTATCCGACTCATAGTGACCCTCATAAGGTTTTCAATGACCCTTCTCCCATTTTTGCGGTGCTGGGAATTGAACTCGGGACCTCAGAGACTGCAGCGCAGCGCTCTACCAACTGAGCTAAATCCCAGCCCGAAATTAGACTACTATTACAAAAAAAAAAACCTTAAAAAACCTTACTTATTTTTTCTTTGTGGTATGGGAATCAAACCCAGGGCCTTCTGCATACTAGGTGAGTACTCTATCACTGAGCTAGTTCATACCCTAGCCCAATCTTACCTTTCTAACAGTCAACCAATCTAAATATACATATGAGGATATTCATTCATTTAAACATTTAGTGTTAATTAAGTGCCAAGCCCCTTGCTTGTGTGGTGACTGAATTCTTTGACTCAGGCAAACTTTACCTTTTAGTTAAGAGGCCAAGAGATGGATATGAAAATAAATAATTACAGTACAAAACAAGTGATATAAAAGAGGTTAATAACGAAGTAGTAACAACATTGTGAGAAGAGATGAGAAGACAGTGGTAGGAAACACAGGGCAACTTCTGGCTTCTAGCCTATAGCTTTTGGGCCAGGAAGAATGAAGTCAGACATATTTAGGAGGCAGACCAAGATCATAAGAACAAATACGTTCTTAACTTAGTAGACTAAAACTTGCCAACAAGTCTTCTGGCCAAAATAAGTCCTCTTCTACGAAAGAGTGAATGGTCTCCTTAAATAAGCTGCACAGCACTCTGCAGGCACATTAATTCTTTGAAGCTACTAGTATGCTTTGGAAAATGATCAGTACTTCTCAACCCTAAGAATGTAGAGCCAAAATACTCATTTAACCCTACTAGTTTATTTATCAGGTTAAGTCTAACAACTGCTAGTTGGTGATTTTTCCTCCCATTTGAACAATTGTAGAGATTGTTGTTGTTGTTAGGTGCCGTGGAGTCAGTATCTGACTCATAACGACCCTCTGTACAACAGGGGAAACACTATTGTCAGTGCTTCTCTGCTGTTCATAGGGTTTTCAATGGCAGATTGATTTTTGGGAGGGGGTTGCCAGGTCCTTCTCCCAAACCTACAGCACCTGGTGTTCCCGGCGGTCTCCCATCCAGGTACTAACCAGGCCCAACCCTGCTTAGCTTCCGAGATCTGACGGGATAGGATTCCACAGGGCTACGGCTGCAGGCTTGTAGAGATTACTAGGCAGTTTAACTTGATAAGGACTGCCAACCCACAGCAGCATGTAAACTTGAGTTCAACCATAGTATACCTGCCATGACCACTGAACCAATAAATATGAACCAATGAAATAATCTTAAGTCTGTGAACCGTTTTGCTGCCTTTTCCATTGTACTCCAAAATGACAACAAATTCAATTTCCTAGTATAGGTAAAAAGACTGATACGGCCGGAACCCATATAAACTGCATTATCAAGTCTATAACTTCTACTAGCAATTTCTGTTCCTACTTATAGGACCTGCAACAAGACTCTACCTATGTCCTGCACTGTCTAATTAACATTTTTTTAAATGGCAGTGGTGCTTAATAAGAAAACTACTTTTGCAGAGAGTTTAATGTATTTTCATACTTTAAAAACCATAAAATTTATAATACAGAATGAGGTACACAAAGCACTTTTAACAGCCTGAATCATTAATATACAATATTTGTAAGGTAGGTAAAAGGTCAATATACTTAGCTCTGTGTAAGAGAAAAAGATTAAGCAATTTCTCTGAAATCTCACAGTGAATAAGATAGATATGGAACTAGAAACTCAATGTTCTGATTGACAAAACGATGCTGTATTAGACACAGGTAAAATCAACTATTTACGAATTTTATAAACCCCATCATTCTTTTAAAAATAAACACCAATGGCATATATCTGTAATCCCAGTAATCCCAGAGGCTAAGGCAGGAGGATTTCTAATTCAAAGTCAGCCTGGGCTACAAAGTGAGACCATGTCCCAAAAAAACAAGCAACACCAGAAGTATAGCAAGACAAATTTCTACAATAGGCCAAACAAATAGCAAATGTTTATATGTATTTAATGTATACAATATAAATGTTTTTTAAAAATTCCCCATTAAAGGGCTGGAGACATGGCTCAGTGAAAGAACACTTGTCTCACACACACTAGTCCCTGAGTTCAATTCCAAGCACTGAAAACAAACAAAAAACACTAAATACAGTATGTTTTGGTAGAAATATGGGTCTATTACTGAAAAATGCATGCCTGAACTTTTTTTAAACTTACAGAAATTTCTTCAGAGATTCATTTATCTCCTGGATGCATGTAGAACCTTATTAAAAGGTCTGCATACTTAAAATCAAGTCTTGTCTGATACAATGAAACCACAACATCTACCAAATTGTGCATAATCCCTACATAGTTTCTCTGACTAGGATATCTAAAATTCTTTGAAAAGGGGGAAAAATCGATTAGGAACACAAACAAAATCCTTAGAGTTACATGAACAGACTGTAGACGTGCTAAGCAAGCGCTCTACCACAGACTGTTCACGCACCTCTCAGGAACAGAGACGTAAACTTATTAAGACTACATAAGACTTATAAAACTAAGACATGTTTTCCCTCCCTTATGCTGCATTGCCAAGGAAAATGGTGGCAATGGTTTTTTCCCAACCAGCTAAGGGAGGTAAAGGGTTATTTCTTTCATGAGCCCTCTTCTGTCTTTTCTGTAGTAAAACAGAAATGTTCCATATTTACAAAAGGAGTTCAAAGTAACAGATAAATTCTAACAGCCCATGACATATCTGTTTCCAGAGAATAATCGCATGCAAGCTGGATTGGTTTAGACACACATTAACTATTACCTGCCTTTGTTTTACCAGTGACAAGATGTAACATGCTTAAAAACTAAAAATTGAAATCTTTTATAAATTTAGTTAACTATAAACTAAGCTAAATAAGAAAGTACAACAGGAAATCATGTGCTCAGCCACAGTTTGATTTCAACCTAGCCACTGCAACTGTTCTGAAATGCTATGTTGTAGCAACATGTCAATCTGCCATGAAAATTTTCTTGAATGTGGAAAATGAAAAAAGTAAATTTACAAACACAATCCACTTTAGCATATCCTTTGTTATATTTTCGGGTATCTAAACAAAAAATAAATGGGAGAAGAACATGACAATGCACTCCCAAAGCAATCCTGAAACAACCACCCATGGAATACCCTATGAGGGTTGCTATGAGTCAGACCTGGCTTGATGGCACCTAACAACAACAACAAACAAAAAATAATATCCCATGACAATATACCAGGAATGAATATTACTGTGATATTGGTACTTAGGCCTGTAGGCCATGCCATTGTGACATCTGATCCCGTCAGATCTCGGAAGCTAAGCAGGGTCAGACCTGGTTAGGTACTTGGATGGGAGACAGCCTGGGAACACCAGGTGCTGCAGGCTTGGGAGAAGGACCTGGCAACCCACTCCCAAAAAACAATCAGCCATTGAAAACCCTGTGAATAGCAGAGAAGCACTAACAATACTGTTTCGCCTGTTGTTCGAAGGGTTGCTGAGCAGGACACCAACTCGATGGCATCTAACAACAACACTGGTACTTACTATTTCTTATTAACATCTCCTTCCCAAACCAACACAAGAGGTAAAAATAAATATTTTTATTTTTTAGTTCTAGGAAAGCCACCTACATTGTTAAAGTCAAAGAGTGATTTTAAGTCTTTAGTTTTATATACTTATTTTATTTAATTTTGTAGGGCTGGGATTTAGCTAAGTTGGTAGAGCACTGTTCCATACTCTCTGAGGACCAGGGTTCAACCCCCAGCACCACAAAAACAGGTGAAAGAAATGGCAATGCACTCCCGAAGCAATCCCAAAACAATCAGCCGTTGAAAACCCTATGAAGGTTGCTGTGAGTGGAGCCCTGACTCCACAGTACCAGACAACATCATTTAATTTTCCTATGCTGGAGATTGAACTCAGGGTCTCAGGCATACTAGGCAAACTCTCTACAACTGAGCTACACCCCTAATCCATGTCTTTTTAAAATTAAACCTTACATGAGTAACAAAGATATTTTTTAAAGAAAAATAGTACAATGTGTCCTTTATGTTGAACATATAACTCAGAGAAACTAAACTCAAGCAATCATTTTAGAATATAATTTTCTTTTTTGCAGCACTTAGGATTCAATCCACAGCCTAGCACAGGCTAGACAAGCACTCTATCACTAAGACATACCCCCAGATCCAAAATATAATTTTTACTCATGAAAATTACAGAACAGAGGCGGGCATGGTGGTGCATACCTGTAGTGACTCGGGAGGCTAAGGCCAGAGGCTTGCAACTCTGAGGCCAGAGATAGCCTGTGTAACTTAGTGAGGCTCTGTCTCAAAATTTAAAAAAATATATAGATTTTAATGGGCTGGAGGTGCAACCCAGTGGTAGAAAACTTGCAAAGTATGTATGAAACCCTGGGTTCAATCCTCAAATACTGGAAAAAAAAATTATAGAATAATTACACTTATCAGTGTGGCCAAAAAGTCTAGTGAAAATACCCTTACTAGCTGGGCATGGGGGCTGGGATTTAGCTCAGTTAGTAGAACGCTGCGCTGCAGTCTCTGAGGTCCCAAATTCAATCCCCGCAAAAATGGGAGAAGGGCCTAGCAATCCACTCCCAAGGCAATCCCGAAATAGTCAGCCATTGAAAACCCTATGAGGGTTGCCATGAGTTGGATACCGACTCGACTCGACGGCACCTAACAACAACAACAACAACAAGCTGGGCATGGTGGTGCACAGCTATAATCCAAGGAATCAGGAGGCTGAGGCAGGAGGACTAACAGGAGTTCAAGGCCTGCCTGGTCTACATAGGGAGTTCTAGGACAGGCTGGACTACTTTTGTCTCAAAAACAAAAATAAAAAACAAAAAGAAATTACCCTTAGTAAGATGACATTACTATCCAAACTAAATAATGACGTTTAAATTAAAATTTAAAAAAAAAAACCTATCCAGAGTAAAAATTTTAGAGAACTTCAAAAGAAAAAGCACATAATAATAATGTTAAAAGTTGTTGAGGTCCCCCAAGACATAAAGTATAAATTTAATGCTTTGAAAAGCATCTAATAAATTAAATCACAGCTTATACAGAAAATTGCAAAAATGGGGGAGAGGGCAACAGAAATAGGTATATAAATAAAGCAGATTTATCTTTAGTAACACAAAGACAACTTTTTAAACACACAGAACTTCTTTTTTCAGCCCTTTCCACATCTGGTCAATTTCACTAAATCTAATTTCCAACCTGAGCATCACAATCCATTTCCTTCTTTGTGCTCCAAAACATTTTATTGTAAAAAAGAAAAAAGAAAAGGAAGATGCACATTGAAGGGGGCCATATTTTTCTCCAAAATTTTCAAGTTTGTCCATAAATTGAACATATAACCCATTTTCACTCTAACTGGATCACCACTAATCTATACCTCAAAAGTCCTTATTGCATATTTGTTCCTTTATTTATACCTATGCTCTACTCATACACTTCTCATCCTTATAATGCAAGTATCACTTCAGATATCAAAATTCCCTTGACATTGCTTCCCTTACCCATCCTGTCTTCATGAGGCTAACACACTGGATAACAGGTAACTCTCTTCCTAAATGTTACCTACCATCCAAAGAAACAAAATTAGCAAAACAAAAACAAAAAGTTTGTTAACAAGGTTTCTGAGGAGGACCAGCAAAGGGAAGTAGCCTGGCACTGTCCCCTAACAGCTCCAACTTCATCATGCCTCCACAGATGCCAAACTACTACCTACTTCCACCCCTGAAAAGCATTCCATTTTTCTATTTTAGCAATCTGAGCTAATGAATTAAAACCTACCCATCTCTTTCTCTTTGGGAGAAGGACCCAGCCACCCACTCCCACAAGTCAATCTGACACTGAAAACCCTATGAATAGCAGAGAAGTACTGACAATAATGTTCTGCCGGACACCAACTCAACAGGACCTAACAACAACATCTCTTTCTCTACCCCTTTTGTTCAAGCAGAAAGTCTTAACCTCATTAGAGGATAAGTAACAAGCAGAAATGAGGAGGGGGCAGGAAATGATCCTTTCCTTTCTATTCCCTTCCCTCAGCCCTCTTTTCAAATAACTGATTAAAGGCACCTCTCTCCTATCCTCCAGCCTTTCCTTTCCTCCAGCTATGAAACTATTAGAGACTAGCTATAACCCAGACTCCCCCTAAACACACTGGCACAACCCTATTTCCTTAAAACAGTTACAAAACAAACAAAAAGTGGCTATCTGTGTTACCCCTTTCAAGCCTCCTGTTGATATTTCTACAACCATCTAAAATTACCCAAAATATTTCAAAAGGACATCTCTTTTTGGCCTCCGAACAATAACTCTACTCCCCAATTACCTGCATTTTATCTCTCTCTCTCTCTCTCTCTCTCTCTCTCTCTCTCTCTCTCTCTCCTTCTCTCTCTTTGTTTCATTTTGGCGGTACTTGGGGATTGAAGCCAGAGCTTCACACACCCTTTGCAAGTGCTCTACCAGTGGGCTGCACCCTTAGCTCAGTTTTTATTTTTTATTTTGAGTCAGGGTCTCGCCAAATTACACAGGCTGTCTCTGGCATCCAGCTCCCAATCCTCCTGCCTCAGCCTCCTGGGTCACTGGGATTACATGCATGCACCACTGGTGCCACTGTGCTGGGCCTTAATCTTTCAACAATATCTACAAAATCTTTATTCATTGTAGGGCCCTTTTTATTCTTCCAATTGTTGTTGCTGTTAGGTGCTATGGGGTCCACTCATAGTGACCCTAATAGGGTTTTCAATGGCTGAATGTTTCGCTATTGTCTTTTTGGGAGTGGACTGCCACATCCTTCTCCCATTTATGCAGTGCTGGGGATCTTACCGCTTCCTCAGAAAGTCCAGAGCGCTGCTCTAACTGAGCTAAACCCCAGCCCATTCTTCCATATCTGTATCTAAAAAAAAAAAAAAAAAAAAACCCTAGACGCTATAGGTATACCCCTTTCAATTCCTCCACCAATATTATATATCAGTATTATATATCAGTGTATATGGTATATTTTTTCGAACCTCCGATGGTGTTTAAAAAATCGTCGGTTTCCTACCACTATCAAGTCCTGGGTAATAACCTAAAATCCTATAATATCCTTGGTATCATCAGTAATCCAATAATTTCTAAAATCTTTCAATGTTCACATATCTCTTTCAGCTACTCCATATCATTTTTCAAATCCTTCAGTATTTTTGAACCCTTCAAGCTCACCAACAATTGCTATCAAGCTTCAAGGTCCTTGCTATCCCTTCCTCTCCCAATATTTTGAAAAGGCTCTCAATGCTCTGCCTCTAGACCTTTTGGTCCTCGGTTAAAACTAACTATAAAGACCTCGATCCTGCTACCTCCTTCAAGATCTCAATATTCACATTTAAAAATCCCTCGATAGCCCTGCCATCCCTCTCAGTTCTCACATGGCAGTATTTTTTAAATTCCCTTACTATCTCTGCTATCCTTTTAGGCACCCCAATTTTGTATTTAAAAAGCCCTCGCTGTCCTCCCTCACCCTCCGCCCCACATCAACACCTCCTCTACGCCCCTTGCTCTCCCTCTCTCCGCCTCCACCCCCCCACAATGGTGATAGTACTACAGAGAAGACGTCTCCGGGACTTCCCCACCGCGGCCCCTCGGCACCGAGCCGCACTCCGCCTCCCCTCCCCCACGCCCCCACGGACCCCCAACGCCCACGTTCGCCGGTCCCGGCCCAGCCTGGCTCACTCACATCGGCTCCAGTAACTTAGCCAGCCAGGACTTGAGGGCATCCACATCCTCTATGAGCATGGTGCAGAGACGGCGGGCTCGGCCGCCGCTTTCTTCAGGCCTGCCGTGGGTATCCACTCACCGTCTCCTCAGGCTCCCTTCACAGCTCCCCGTGCCCTAGCCCACCGGGCATCTTAGGAGACTTCAACCTACTCCCCCCGCCGGGGCCTAACAGGAACTAACCCAAGAGCTTTCACTCAACCTAGCCCGAAGGCTCAGGTGGGCGGGAGAAAACACCGAGTGGCGGGTGTGACAACCAATAGGCAAGAGAGGGCCGTGCGCGCAAGGCCAATAACAAGGCTCGCTCGCCCCGCCGGCCGGCCGTACCCAGTTAGGGAGGAGGGACATAGCAAGGTAGGTGGAGAGCTTAAGTGAACTCCGGGTGCAAGATGGTATCTTGGTGAAGGTGCTGTGCCTCTTAAAGGGGCCGTGGCGCCTCTTTTGACCACGCCGCCGCCCGCAGCGGAATTCCGGTGTCTGCTGTTGGGAGTGCCTGGGGGGATCCCGGCGAGCCCCTCATCCTGATTCCTTCCTCTCCTTTCTCCTGGAAACACACTCCCGTGTCTCGAAATGACTCAGCTGTAGTAAATTTGCAACACAACATGCAATACGTACGTGTTCGACACATTGCAAAGAATGTAAAATCTTTCTCCTTACACGCTCATTTTGATCGGCTCTCATGATTTTTTATTTTTTGCCGCTAAGCTTAAATTATGCAGAATGTTTCTAGCAACCATGCGTTGGAAGCCAATAATCGTTTTTAAACCGTATTGTACAGATGTAAAGGCTGAGGCCATTTCAGTTTTACTAGTAATATTAATACATGCATTCGGAAGAAAATTATTCTAATAGGCCTTTAAAAAAAAAACTTTTCATTGCACATCTAAAATTCAGTGTGATTTCTTTGTTTGGTTTACTTTAGTATTTGTCGGGAGAATTTTGATCAGCAAAAAAAGGTTTAAAAATTAATGGTAGACAAAAATTAGAAATTACCAAATTAGGCAACTTAGTTTGTACTAGGTAAGAATTCTTTTTGGTGTTCTGAAATTACTGGCTTAGTACTGGCCTTAGAATGTTTATTCAGTAACAAATACTGAGCCCTTGTTAAGTGCCTGCACTAAGGCACTAGGAATCCAATGGAGAGCAAAACAGAGTACCTCCTCTTAGAAAACCTAACAGTTTATGGAGTTATGCAGCATAGTAATGACACCTTGTAAAGTACCTGATGAGCACAAATCTTATATGAAAGAGAAAGAACAACCCAAATAAACAGCTATACTAAATAGACAAGCTTTTCTGTGAAGGGCCATATAATAAATATTTTTGGTTTTGTGGTTCTTGAGGTCTTTGTGGCAACTATTCAACATGCAGTGTCTTGGGATAAAACTGGCCCTAGACAAGACGTAAATAAGTGATTGTGGGTATATTCCAATATCAGTTATATGTAAATTATGTTACACAAAATTTCAACTTTATGAAAATTTATACTTCATGAAATATTCCTTTAAAATTTTTTTTCAACCACTTAAAAATGTGAAAAGTACTGTAACCTCACAGGTTACGAAAGGTGCCAACAGAGTAATAAAAGTGGAAGTGCACTTAGAAATCATCGAATTAATGACCTCCCTGACACTGTCCCTGAAACCTGGCAAATGAGGGGAAAAAAGCTCAGGGAGATGAACTGGTTTACACAGAATCACAGGTCTGTAGATGGAGCAGAACTAGCATCCAGAGCTTCTGACAGCAAGCCCAGAGCCCAGAACTTTCTCACATCCAACTCTTCTGCCCTGTCTTCTGCTCTTCTTCATGTTTATCCACATTGTCTTTCACTTCTTTCCATGAAAAGAAGTTGAAGTGTTATCCCAAAATGACATAAATTTAAAAAGGGAAAGGTAAACGTGACTTGATTAGGTCTAAGGATAGTCAAGAGCTGGACGGTTTGATAGAAATGGAACAGGAATTGCCTTTATCACAGCAAATCACTCCTTTGCAAGAATGTAAAGTGCTTTTCAAATGTATTTATCAAAAAATTTTGCAGGCCTAATTTCAGAGGTGAAAGCACTGAGATATCAGCTTCTTGGTAACCATGGGCATCATTTTAAGCAAGCACATTACAGACAGAACAGCCATGATTGTGATGGTGAAATTTGGGTCTGCGGATCCTGAGTAATTTTTCCTCTTTATTTCTATTGCAATGCTATTATATCAGTTTTGTCAATTCAATGCAAAGCATTACATATATAGACATAGATTTATAGATATAGATATGTATGTACGTATGTATACATACACATACTAGTATATTAAGGCTACTGCTTTGAATGAAGATATTGAATACCAAACTGTGTTTTGAATAAGTAGCATCCATAAAAGACTTGCTTTTCCAGAAGTAGAAGTGGGATGCAGTAGAGTCAATCCCACCTCCATGCTTTGCCTCAATCCAATTGTAAAATGATTTGCATTTGGTCAGTAGCCATGAGCCTGAATTTTTCCATTTACTTTATTCAATAGCATGCATTCTGTGCATACAACTGGGCCACCCTGACTGCAGTATATACTTACGTCTGTTAATTCAACATACATATAATGAGGGCAGGTTGCCATGTGCCAGATTCTGTCCTAGGGTAAAGACAGAAAATTTTGAGCTGAGGGTGTAGCTCAGTTGTAAAGCACACTTGCCTAGCATGTGAAAAGCCATGAGATTGATCCTAGCACAGGGGGAAAAAAACAAAGAAAGAAAGAAAAAAAGAAAACCAAAGAAAAATTTGAAGTTATACCCACTCACTGAGCCTTTTGAGAGCAATATGAGCCTTTGGAAGCTCAGAGTCTGGTGGCCTAAAAGTCAGGTAATAAAAGTTAGAGCTAAATTTGTTGAGTACCAACTCTATACCCATTCTATGCTAAATATTTCAGTACGTTATTACTTGTCATCCTCACACTACCATACTTAGCAGATGTTACTTATAAATAAGAAAACTGCATCCCAGGAAGGTGTTGAAAATAGTAAGTGAAAGGGTCTAGACTTGACTATGTCTGTTTGACTCTAAAGCCCACACCTTTAACCATCACTAAGTCAACTACCAAACATTAAAAATTGAAGTATGTAGCTTATTTGAAATTCATCCAACGAATGAGCTCATTATCATTTGTTAGTCACTGTTCCTGTAAAACAGAGAGTAAAACTTATTTTAAATAAATTTTCTTTCCTTAGTTAAGGTGGATACTTAAGATTGACTTAGAGTTCTCTTAATTTTATTTTACCCTCAGAAAAATATGCCAGTTTATATAAGAAAAGAGAAATTAATATTAAGGGACATTAAGAAAAGAGAGTAACTACAAGAAGAGTAGACATTTAATTCATCTTCATTCAAAACAAGTTCCATTTCTTGACTTCAGGGTACTTGGGCCTCGAGCAGGAAGAACTGTGAACAAGTGTTCACAGAAGGTGGGTAGACCTTCCAGAATCAGAGTGTCTCATGCAAGCAAATTAATTTTTTGTCCTTCTTTACACCTTATGGGTAAGAGCTGCCACGGATGTACAATAAGATAGATTGAGTGGTTTTTGTTTTCTCTGAAATTTCTCAACACAGCCTGCTTCCTTTACATGCAAGTAAACTAAGCTTTGGGAGAATTCCAAACTAGGAAGCTCATACTTACAAACAAACCCTCTCTTTTCTGTACATCTGTAGATGATCATCAAATTAAATGCCACCCCAACAAAATATCAGTCTGTCTTGAGTCTGGGTCACCTTGGGCAGCTCATCTGGCTCAGAAAAAGTCACTTTAGAAAGAGTCACTGGAATCTTAGTTATGCGAAGGTAAGGTGATTTGGCAAAGTCAACTTGAATAGTCTCTTTTTTCTGGAAAGGTAGATTTGTTTTCTTGAGAGAATTGTATTATTAGTGGTATAAAATTATTTTTGCTCCATACTACAGACTTATAAGAATGGTTAGTGAACACACACACACACAGACACACACACACGGTACTGAATGTTGCTATGTATGCAGAGAAGTTGGATCATTCATAACTTCCTGGTGGTGATATAGTACAGCTTCTCTGAAGAGCAGTTCGGCAGTTTCTTAAGAACTAAACCTGCAACTAACAAATGACCCAGCAATTGCACTCTTGGGCCCTTATCCCAGAGAAACAAGCCCTTACGTTCACACACAAAACCTGTATACAAGTGTATATAGCAGCTTTATCTGTAACAGCAAGAGAAAGAAAGAAAGAAAGAAAGAAAGAAAGAAAGAAAGAAAGAAAGAAAGGGAATCGTCCCAGTCTTTTAACAGGTGAATGGTTAAACAAATAGTGATACATATAAAGCATGAACTATTACTCAGCTATTAAAATGAATGAACTATTGATGGATGCAACAACTTGGATAAATTACACTAGGTGTAAAAGCCAATCCCAAAAGTTTACATACTTTATGGTTCCATTTAGATAACATTTGGAAATAACATAATATTAAAAGTTGTGGACCAAGATGGGAAATGACATCTAGGTCATAAAAAGCCTAGCATCTCTAAGTCTGGGGAATGCCAATTTTCACATTGCAAGACACTCAAGCAGCCCTATGGGGAGACCCACAGACAGATTTATTGTCCTTTATTAATCATACCCACGGAAAGAGGCGGGTATGGTTATTGAAGGACAAAACAAAGGATCCTTATGATATTGGAACTGTTCTGTACCTTGACTATGGTAATGGATACAGGAACTACACGGGGTATAACTGTATGTGTGTGTGGTGGGGTGTTACACGTGTATCTGCAAGTAAATGGATACAAGTACTTTGTCCCAAAGTCAATATTCTGTTTGCAATATACTATAGTTTAGCAAAACATTACCATTGGGGAAAATCAGGGGAAGTATGCAAGGGTTTTCTCTGTGTGATTACTTATAGCAACACATGATTCTACAAGTAACCCAATTTAAAAAAAAAAGTTCTTTATGCATTAAGAAAAGTGTTATCAGAAGAAAAAATTAAAAGTAGCATCTCTGGGTATATGGGTACTAGAAGTTACCCTTGCCCCATTCTCTAAGATTTATGGGTTCCTACTAGGCCTGTGGAGAGACCCAGGTATGATATCTCTTCAGATTAGAAAAGCATCTTGGAAAAATGTGCACAATTCAACATCAATAGTGATACTTGGGTGTCTGGGGGGACCACAAAGTAGCAACAGTAGTAGACGGACCAGACTCCAGTTCCTCTGATTATCTTTCTGATGTTAGAAAAGAACTGCTGTTTCTTCTTTGGATTGAATAAGTGCTTTGGGATTTGGACACATCAAATAATAATAAATCATACTTCTTGTGTGCCTGGCACTATGCCATGTGACTTGATTAACCTCTTTCATTTCCTGCATTCAGCCTTTCTTTATTTCAAGAAGTATGGATTGAAAGCCTATCATAGGCAAAGTCCTGTGATAGGACAATGAAGGAAATAGACATCCTCTTGGAGATCTACTTTAGTCGGAGGAGAATGATGACAGATAAACGATTATATGTCAGGTAGGGTGCAGTCTATAAAAGAACAAGACAAAGTGTGAGGATAGAGAATGATAGAGAAGGTAAGAAGACTCATTGACTATTGGCCTAGGGGTAGTGAGGGTAACCATGTGGATATCTGAGAGAAGAACTTTTTAGGAAATGCAAAAGACTATTGCAGAAGCTGGCTTGGCAAGTTTGAAGACAGGGGGAAGACAATGGGGCTACAGCAGAGTGATCCAGGAGGAAAATGATGGTAGTGAGGTGAGATAGGTAATTAGAGGCTAGATCATGAAGGATTTTGTTGATGAAGCTACAAACTTTGGATTTTAATTCTGAGTGAAACTGGAAGACACTGAAGGATTTAAGTAGAGGGATGAAACAATGTAATCTATTTTTTAAGGGGGTCACTGTGATTGCTTTGTGTTCATCAGACTAGAGGGGGCATATGGGGAGGTAGAGAAACCAATTATGAGGCTGGTACAATATCCACTATAGTAGTATAGTATAGTAGTGCAAAGTTGGATTCTCCATAGTCTCTGAAGATAGAGTCATCAAGTTTTGCTGACCAATTAATTGTAGATATAAAAGTCAAAGGTGACCTGAGCAACTGGCCTGAGATGGAAAAAACAAGGGAAGAGGGGGGTTGAGAGAATAGCTAATAAAGCTAGGCATGATGGCACTTGCCTATAATCCCAACACTCAGGAGACCGAGGCAGAACAATCACAGGTTTAAGGCCAACATGGGAAATTTAGTGAGAATCGCGAGTAGACCCAGAATTCTGTTTTGGATATTGTGGTGGCCAGCTTCAAGATGGCCTGCAATGATTCTTCACTCCTAGTATTTAGATCTACATGTATTTTCCTCACACAAACGATAAGGACTGATTTGTGTGACCAATAGAATGCTCTAGAAGTGACAATCAGTGACTTACGAGTCATAAAAAGGTCATAAGAAGCATTGTAACTTCTGGGTTGGATGTCTTGTTCTGGAAAGCCAGTTGCTATGTTGCAAGACCCTCAAGGAGCCCCTTGGAGAGGTCCACATTGAGAGGAACTGAGACCTCTTATCAACAGCCAGGACTAACTTTCCAGGCTAGTGAGTGGGGCATGTTGGAAGTAGACCCTCCAGCCTCAGTCAAAGCTTCAGATAGTGATAGTCCTGGCAGACATCTGACTGATCTCATGAAAGTCCCTAAGCCAGTCAAGCTGCTCCCAAACTCCCCATCCACAGAAATTCTGTTGTTGTTGTTAGTTAGGTGCCGTTGAGTCGGTATCCGACTCATAGTGACCCTCATAGGGTTTTCAATGGCTGAGTGCTTCGGGATTGCCTTGGGAGTGGATTGCCAGGCCCTTCTCCCATTTTTGCGGTGCTGGGAATTGAATTCGGGGCCTCAGAGACTGCAGCGCA
Source organism: Pedetes capensis (assembly GCA_007922755.1). NCBI lineage: Eukaryota > Metazoa > Chordata > Mammalia > Rodentia > Pedetidae > Pedetes > Pedetes capensis. The sequence continues at coordinate 62,193 of VMDO01010937.1, forward strand.
GCACTGTACCCATTGAGCTAAATCCCAGCCAGGAATTCTGAGAGATGGTAAATGGTTTATTGTTTTAAGTCACTAAGTTTTGGAATAATTAGGAATTGTTTTGTTTTGTTTTGTCTGATTTTTTTTTGAGATAGGATCTCACTGTGCAGCCCAGACTGGCCTGGAATTTGCTATGTAGCCCAGGCTGGCCTTGAACTGGAGCTTCTCTTACCTCTCCCTCCCTAATGCTGGGATTACAGGTGTGCATCACCATGCCTGGCTCACAAGCAGTGTTTTGATGACTCAAGTGTCACATTGCCCATAAGAGCTCATGACAAAGCCCTCAATGCTCTGTGGAATGTTGACAGATGGCATGGGGAATTTTATGGATCCTGAGCCTAGAGTAATATAGTATGAGTGACTTCTAATTCCTAAGAATTACAAATATTTCCACTTTACAAGAAATGTAGACAACAGGGATTTTTCAAAATTTTTGCACCTGAAAAGTGCAATTTCTCTAATTTGGTTACATTTGTCTGAATAAAAAGGCTCTCTAATTAACATGGCTGCTCGTTCCTCTCTCATGGCAACTAGATTTAGAATTTTCATTGATTCACTGACCAAACTGCTTTCCAGAAGTCTCTATTTTCTTACTTGCCTGTTTACTATTTCTTGAGCACTTCCTATGTACCAGGCTTTTGGCTAATCCCCTTGCTTGGTGTAGCTTATTTTATTTTCACAGCAAGCTGAAAAGGCAGGCATTATTATGTACCATTTCACACATAAGGATTCAGAGGTCCCAAGTGTTGAAGGAACTTGCCTAAATTCATGGAGATAGAGCTAGATGGAGGCTTAATTCAGACTCCAGCATCTAATTCCAAAGCCCTTGGACACCATCACTGCACATGATACCTTTTCTGTGAACTCATGAGCTTTATTGCAACTTGCACACAGAGCAACTCTGCCATCAGCTGAGCTTATAAATCCTAGAAGCATTCTTCTTTCTTTTCTTTGCACTCTACTCTTTGCTTGTATCATTTTAAAATATAAATGTTTACCATTCATGATGTGTGAAGGCAGAGGTAGAATATGTATATGTTGTTGTTAGGTACCTTCCAGTAGGGTCCGACTCATAGGAACCCTATGTACAACAGATGAAACACTCCCCAACACTGTGCCATGCCCGGCACTATTGTCAGTGCTTCTCTGCTATTCATAGGGTTTTCAGTGGTGGATTGTCTTGGGAGTGGGCTGCCAGGCCCTTCTCCCCAGCCTGTAGCACCTGGTATTCCCAGGCAGTCTCCCATCCAAGGACTAACCAGGCCCGACCCTGCTTAGCTTCTGAGATCAGACAGGATCGGATGCCAGTGCTATGGCTGCAGACTGAATATAGATATGGGAGAAGAAAACCATTTAAAAACAAAAGGTTTCTAATGGAGTAGAGAAGTAGTCACCGAGTGCCATATGCCTGAGGAACAGAGGTATCCAAAAAAGTGCCCAGAATTCTTTCCTCAGAGGGCCTTGTCATATAAAACTAGAGAAGCTAGGTAAATACGAATGAAAAATAACAATAAAAAGACTTGAAGTCAAAACAAAATTAATTATAGCCTTATGGATCTAACTATAGAAATGTTGACACTGGTCGCTCCACTCAATGCTACTGAGTTGAGTAGAATGACCAGTGGGGCAAGTTTGGGAAAAAAGTCAGTGACAAATTGAACTTTATCATGGAGCTTTGAAGAATGAGTACAATATGGTTGAGGAACATTCTTTACAGGAACAGGTAAGATTTTTTCCATTTTTAGTCAGCCTAATACTTATAGACTAATTTTTCTTAAATAGTATTAAAAATAGTTGACATCTTAAAGTGCTTAGAATATGACACACACACACACGCATAAACAGGATGCAACACATATCATTTCTTTAATTCCTCATAGCAATCCTATGAGGTACATACTGTTGTTACCTTTGTTTTACTGAGTGGTTAATTAAATTGCCTGATGTCCCTTAGCTTGTAAATGATGAATTGGATTTGTTTGATTCAGGGCCTGAGCTCTTTTCCACTATGTTACCTTTCTTTTTGAATTAAAAAAAATTTTTTTGTGTGGTACTAGAGATTAAATCCAGGACCTTGCATATGCTAGGCAAGTGCTTTACCACTGAGGTACATTCTCCAGGCCTTTTAAAATATTTTTTATTTTGAGGCAGGATCTCACTAAGTTGCCAAGGCTGGACTTCAACTTGCTATGTGGCCCAGGCTGGTCTCAAACTTGTGATACTCCTATCTCAGCCTCCCAGGTAGCTAGGGTTACAGGCATGTGCCACTGTGCCCAACTACTATGCTACTTTTCAAATTTCATGTATCTAGAGAGGATATTCCACATGGGGTAGCAAAGAATGGACAATTCTCAATTAAAAAGCCATGTTCCTAAGCAATAATACATTTTGTTTTTTTAAATATCTTTTCATTCTGTCCACCTTCCTCCATCTTGACTGTCACTACCATATTCCAAGACACCATCACCTCTGGACAACTTCAGTAGCCTTCTGTTTCCATTGTTGCTCGTTTCCGCTCTTCATCAGAATGATCTTCATAAAATATAAATAAGACCACATCCTTTCCTTGCTTAAAACCCTGTGATGGCCTCTTATTTGCTCCTACTGGTTTTACTTCTGCCTATTCCTCTGGACTGTTTACTCTATGAAAGACATGATTATGTCTGATATGTTCAATTGTTGTATATCCAGCATTAGGATAATGCCTTTTACATTGTTGTTGTTGTTGTTAGGTGCTGTGGAGTCGGTGTCCGACCCATAGCAACCCTACGTACAACAGGTTGAAACACTCTTGTCAGTGCTTCTCTGCTATTCATAGGGTTTTCAATGGCAGATTGATTGGGAGGGGATTGCCAGGTCCTTCTCCCAAGTGTACAGTATCTGGTATTCCCAGGTGGTCTCCCATCCAGGTACTAACCAGGCCCGACCCTGCTTAGCTTCCGAGATCTGATGGGATCAGATGCCACAGGGCTACGGCTGCAAGCTTTTACATAGTAAAAGTAAAATAAATTTTATTGAGTGAATGGGATCCAAATGACTTTCTTTTCCTCTTTTTTTGGTGCTGGGGGTCAATGCAGGGCAAGCCCTTTATCACTGAGCTACACCTCAGTCCCCAAATGATTTTTAGAAAGAGGAATCTTAGTCACTTAACTAGGAAATTAACAGGAGTAAATTTGGAGGCATGAAGGCAACTTTTGCATAATATGAAATCACATATTACTTGTTTACTTTCTGCTTTAATGTCTCGTGCCCTTTAGATGGTAAACACCTAAGGGTAATAACCATGTCTGTTTTGTTCCCTACATTATTCTAGTTGTATGTCAGGTTCATGAAAAGTACCCAGTAAATATTTGTTACATGAATAATTTTGATTATCAATGTGAATTGGAGAGTGATGAATCAAAGATGACAAATAGTACAGGTTAGGACAGAATTGGAACAGGGAAGTGTAACATTAGTTATAAAAGCTGTGGATGAAATTCTTTCATTCAAAAAATATTTATAAAATCCCAACCATGTGCCAGATACTGCTATGCACAGTTTCTGCTGTTATGGAGCTTGAAGTCTGGTGATATGCAGGTACTTAAATTCAGTGAGATAAAATTTCCAAGAGAGGGCAAGAAAGCGGGCCCTTCAGGGAATATCCAGGAGACTTTTATCTTAGACTTGCTTTATCAAGAAGTGATTTCTATATTGTTTGTAGCAAAAGAAGGTGTGGAAAGTGATCGTGAATATTTGGATGTATATAAGCCCAGAGTGGTAGGCTCTCTATTGCCTGAGGGTCTTTCCTCTTTTCTTTACTTTGTGTGTGTGTGTGTGTGTGTGTGTGTGTGTGTGTGTGTGTGTGTATGTATGTATGTATTTTTCCCCCCAGTACTGAGGGATTGTACCCAGGCCCTGACACTGCTAGGCAAATACTTTACCACTGAGCTGCACCTCTACCCCCTTTTTTATTTTTGGTTTTGAGACAAGTTCTAGCCAAATTGCTCAGGCTGTCTCTGGCCTCTAACTCCAGATCCTCCTGCTTCTATCCAGTGAAATTCCTTGCGATTGCAGGCATGAGCAATAGCATCTAGCATTCTCATCTTCTTTTCAGCCAACAAATTTTTATTGAGCCCATATCATATGTCAGGCATTATATTAGGCGAGCTTAAATTTGTATTTCAAAACTACTTTAAAAGCATGAAAAAATCTTTTCCTTTAGTACTTTTGGTAGATGCTGGGGTTTAGCTTAGTTGGTAAAGTGTCACTCTGCTCTCTCTGAGGCCTGGGTCCTATCCACATCACCGCACCAACAGGAGAAGGACATGCATGGCAGCCCATTCCTGGAATAATCCTGAAAAACAATCAGCCGTTGAGAACCCTATGAGAGTCGCTATGAATCAGACATGACTTGACAGCACCTAACAACAACAACTTTTGGTAGACATTCTTCTGGGCTGTCCTCTCCCAAAGGGCTTTGTAGATGCTTAATGTTTGTTAGATTAATGAATAAAGGCATGTAACGAATATGAACACTGGAGAGTAAAGGTCTTCTAGCCACGCTGCTCAATATCACTTTTTGCAATGATAGAAATGTTACTACCACATTTGTACTATCCAATATGGTAGCCACTAGCCACACGAACTATTGAGCACTTGAAATGTGGCTAGTAACACTGAAGAAGTGAATACTAAATTTTATTTAATGTTAATTACTTTGAATTCAAAGTGCCACATGTAAGTAGAGACTACTGCATTGGACAGCTTAGACTTGGGTGGTGGTGGTGGTGGTGTTTTTTGTTAGGTGTCATCTAGTGAGTTCTAACTCATAGTGATACAAAGTACAGTAGAACGAAACACTACCCAACACTGTGCCACGCGCAGTCTTTTTACGTTTGTGTTCCTTGTTGCAGTCATTATATTTCTTCTTATTTTGAGTAGTGCCACCTAACCAAAAAGAGGTCCCAAGGCCTTTACTCCATTGTCGTCATTAAGATCGACTCTACTTGAGGAGGCAACTTTCCCTAGTCGTTTCTTCAACGCCTTCCAGGCTGAGGGGCTCATTTTCCAGCACTATATTTGACAATGCTTTTCTGCTATTCATAAGGTTTTTAATGGCTGTTTAGGTAGTAAGCTGCCGGGTCCTTCTCCCTCCTCTGTCTTAGTCTGGAAGCTTACGCTGAAACATGTCCACCATGGGTGACCCCACTGATATCTGAAATACTGCTGGCATAACTTTCAGCATCACAGCAACACGCAAGCCCCCACAGCACAAGCGGACAGACGCAGCTTAGCGTTGGGCAGTTTAAATGGTCTGAGCGTAGCACTGGAAACAGGTAGGTTCCCGGTCCCTCTCCTAAAAATGCCGACTGTTAATAAAATGTCATTAAATGTCTAAATACAGAGCTGTTGAATGCTACCTACAGTAATAAATATCTGTGCATGCTGGCAAACCATAATTAGCACCTCAGTCACTGGATAGCAATCAGCTTCGCATTCTGGCATCTTAACAGACACCCAATTCCCTAGGGTAGAAAAAAAAGTCCCCAACTCCACCTTTTTTGCCGTGCACTTGAGGCATTCTGCTCTCCCGAACTGCATTATGGGTTTTGTAGTTCAACGTGCACGTAACGTCCCTGCCAATTTCCTATTGCTCGGTGTCGACTTCCGGTGTTCCGTTGTCTTCTGGGAATGGTAGTCGATAGAGGCCTCATGTACTTCAGTTCTCGCGATCTGGGAACTACAATTCCCGACGGGCCGCGAGGTGCCCCCGGCATAGTTAATAGCTAGCAAGGCGATTGCCTCAGCTGGTGTGAAGGTTGTGCTTTAGTGCGGTGGGAGGCTTCATTTCCCCGAGCGGGAGAGGAAAAGTCGTAACCACTCCTTTGAGGGGCTCGCTAGGGTCACTGTCGTGGATTTGCAGAGTCCGCTGGGCGGCGCCATGGCGGTGAGTTAGGGCTGGAAGGGTGCTATGGGTCGGGCCTTGGAACCTAGCTGGTGCGTTACTAGGGTCTCTCCACGTGCCAGCCATCATCTTGAAGGGAAAAAAAAATCCCTTTCTAAAAGAGGATTTTCCCTCCACGCTTAAGGCGTGGGTGCGCTGTAGGATTATTATTTGCCTTTTCTTGCTAGGTGATAAATCAAGAACTCAATGTCTTTAGCCTTACAGACTCCATGCAATGCCATATGTGGTATTTTACTGGAGTTCTAAAAAAAATCGAAATGGTGCCTGTTGCGGTGGTGCACGCCTGTAATCCCAGCGAGTCGGGAGGCGGAGGCAGCAGAATAGCAAGTTCGAGGACAGCCTGCGTAACTTTCAAAATAAAAAATGAGGGTGCTGGGGAGCACCTCTGTGGTAGAGCACTTACAGAGTGGGCTCCAGGCCCTGGGCTCAGTCCCCCACCACCGCAAAAACAATAACAAGAAAACACAAAAAAATCGAAGTGGAGAGATGGGAGTATGTAACGTTTCGTAAAACAGACAAAAAAAAAAAGTCTCCATTTTTCCCCCCAGTTTTAGGAGGTTTATAAATGTGTGCGGGTTACATACCAAAATAAGTGGAAAAATTCTATATCATGTGCAGATAAGAAACATGGGGGAAAAATAGAGTGGGATAGGGAACTGGGGAGTCGGGATGAGAGCACAGTTGCAGTTAAAGTCTGGGTAGTCAGGCAAAGCTTTGCTAAGAAGTGGGGCCAGCATGAAACACATGAAAAAGTGCTCAATATCCCTAGCCATTAGGGAAATGCAAATCAAAACAACGCTGAGATTTCACCTTACACCAGTAAGAATGGCCAAGATCAGTAAAACAAACAACAACAAATGCTGGCGAGGCTGCGGGGAAAAGGGAACACTTTTACATTGCTGGTGGAGCTGTAAATTGGTGCAACCACTATGGAAATCAATATGGAGGTACCTCAAAAAACTAAAAATAGAACTACCATATGACCCAGCTATAACACTATTGGGAATTTACCCAAAGGGAGATGAGTCATCATACCAT